>JANHFR010003070.1:51624-65955 GCA_032468015.1 Mimophis mahfalensis | reverse complement strand
GGAGGGGGGGGAGGGCTAAGCTGTTTACTCAAGGAGATCCAAGACAGAGCATTTCAAAGATGGATATTGACACTGATAGCAACACAGACTCCATAATTAATTAAACCACTAAAATCTCATTGTCATAGGATGTGGAAACGATTACACTAAAACTCTCTTTTTACAACCCTGTAATCCCTTAATTTCGGGGTAGAGTTGAGATGACTGGATGGAGCTGAGAATTTACTAGCCAGATGTCCTTCCTGATGCCACCTGGAGTCCACAGCAGATATTTTTTCTTTGTGCCCTGAGAGAGTAACATCTGCCACTATCTAGGATTGAACTCTCAACCTTGAGTGGGAGACAAGCATCTTCGCCACTAGGCCAGCACATCACTCATGGAAAGGATTACAGCCATGGTTCAAATTGTCAGAACATGAAAAAAACTCAGGCAATAACAATGTGTTGTAAGAGTTGTAGAGAAATTGCATAGTCGGAGGCATTCTACCTCTGAATGCCAAATGCCGGGAAGCATTCAAAGCAGACATAAGGTAAGTGCAAATATTACAATGACATTGTGGGTTTTCTGTTTTATATCCTCCCTGTGCTGTTTGTCTTTCTGTAATTATTTTCAGTATAACATGCCCAAATAACCCAGATTACTGCATTAAGTAAATAATTGGTAGAGAAAATGAATGAGAATGATTTTCCTTCATTAAGGGCCTTTTGACGGTATCTGAATGGTTCCTCTTGGGAGACAATAAAGGGGCCGTGTGTCACAATCAGAGTCCTTCTTACTTTCCCAGAGAGTAACAGAGTCAATCAGCCCCTGAAAATCTGAATCTGCAACTGTCCCTGGCACTTGTGCTCTGCAAATCATTAGAATAACACAAACACGAGGAGACGATATAGAAGATCCTTTTGGTCTCATTTACTTTCCTGCCATGTAGAAGAAAGGCTAGACAATGAGATTTTCATTAATTATGGAGCCTACATTTATACCTATGTAGATATAGCCTCCATAATTAATGCATATAGATACAGGCTTAGGAAAATATATTCAGATGCAGTGACGTGTCTCTTACCTACGCTGATCAGAATTGGCAGGTCATTGCATTCCCAGTGACTCTCAATGGAAATGAAAGTTGGACTTGGAAGAAGCAGGATGGGGAGAGTATCAATGCTGTTGAACTTTGGTGCTGGAGAAGTCTTCTGAGAATACCACGGAGAGCCATGGAAACAGAACAGTGGATCACCGGACAATTGAACCCAGAGACACAAAGGACCTAACAGGCACAAATGGCCAGGGTCAATTTCTCCACTTTGGGGCCAACTCTCTGGATGGGAAAACTCTCATCCAACTCTGACCCGACTCTCTCTCTGATGCTGGGAAGAATGGAAAGAGAAGGACACCCAATAGGTAGGTGGAAGGTCTCAATCACCGTGGTGATAGGCATACTATTGAAAGGCCAGATTAGGGCCAGATGATGCTGGAGAAAGCATGGTTGCTGTGGGTCAACACCGACTTTGAATGACACACGGTCTATCAGGCGTATAGGAGACTCTGCCCATATTCCATTCCCAGCACTGATCTTCATTTTTTAAAGCAATGTTTCAGTTACTCATAAAATAATTGTTCAATGGGAAACACACCCCATGCTGACTAACCTAAGGGCTATTTGCTTGCTGGAAAAGTTGTTTCTCCAAAGAGGCCCTGCTTATATGCACATGATTTACAGACATGCAGGTTTGAGAGTCCTCAATGCACTGCACTGTGAACCTGTTTTTCAAAGGGAAAATAGGTTTGAACGATTATTTCAGCTGGTGGATCACCAACAAAGCTTCCCCACAGAGCAAAACTTTCTTTTCTTCACATTACCCGAGCCTATTTCATTGACAAGTCACAAGCACATAAATTTAGAGTTTTCAGTTTTCACCCTGTGGCCAAATTCATTTGGTAGAGTAAATCTTAATAGAGCATTAGCTAAAAGTTGCCTTGAAGTACCAGCACATAGAATAACATTTCAAATCATTTAAAGACTACAGTCCAAACAATTTGTTTTTATCAGGTCACCAGTTCAAATGTCTCAGGCAGGAATTTTGTTCCACTGATGAAAATTAACTGCGTGGTACCCTTGTCCAATTGATATGTGTCTGGAGCTGGTAATATTCCAGGGCTGCAACCTTTGGCCATGATTCAAAGCCAGAGCTATTTTTTTCAATGTCAAACTGGTCAGGATGGGGCAAAACTCCAGTTATTGCAGTTGTGCGCAATCTTCCCAAATGCTGAATTGCCTCCCTTTAGTGCATCTCGTGCTACTGTCATGTTGAAACTGTAGGTCTTAACTTGGTATAGCAGAGTACAAATAAATGTATATTATGCTTCAGAAAAACAACATCATACCAAAGGCACAACCTGGAAGGAACAGCAAACTTGCCTTCTCTTCTTCAAGTGCTGAATTTGTAGCATATAATAGCCATAACATTTGGAAGCAAGGAAAGACCAGCCCATAACCAACTGCCAAAGCAGGTAACCATCTTGGTGAAAGGAAACCTATTTACAGGAGTCAAAGGTCCTTTATTGACTGCCTACTTTCCAGGACCAGGCCAGCTGCTATCACCAGAACAGGAAGGCAAAATGATGGGGAAGCGACGGTGCTTGTGGTGCTAAGCCCAGGCAGGTGTGCAGCGCAGGTGGTTTTCCAGAGCAAAGGAAGGATCCCAAGGGCCGCTGTGTTGAGAGCAGCTGAGCAATGAGTGGATCACATTTGGAACAAGGATGGCTCCAGGCTGGTTTCTGGCTTCCAGCCCTTCCTAAATAGTTATGTGGTGGGTCCTCCACGTGACGCAGCCCATTGTCTTCCAGTGGATATAAAACCGCTGTACCCACCAACTGTGAAAACCCCACCTAGTAGGAGGGCACCAGACAGGAAAGAGCAGTTTAATGATCAGGTGACTTAGGCATCAAAGGATTCACTTCATTCTTGGTTGACCAAATAAGCCGATTTCCCCTCCAAGGAGCTCAGAGTGTTCTTCTTCCTTCTCACAGCCGCCTACGTGCTTGGTTAAGAGGAAAGAGAAGCACATGGACCCGGGTTGCCCAGGGCAGAGGTCTCCAACCTGGGCAGCTTCAAGCGTGGTGGACTGCTGGCTGGGGAATTCTGGGAGTTGAAGTCTTCCAGGCTTCAAGTTGCCAAGGTTGGAGAACCCTGCCCTGGGCACACTTCACAGCTGAGCCGTTGGTTCCCTAGTCCAGATCTAGTCCTCTGTGGAGCATCTCCTGCAGGCCACGTGTGGCCTCCTCTTGACTACAGACAGCAGTGAGAGATTCCCCCCCACCCCCGGGAACCATCTCTTCCTCCCATATGCCTTCTGCTAATTTCTCTCTATGTGGATGGATTGACTTAAGCCTGTCTCAGGTGTCCGTCCATCCATTCTGCCGCTCTGCTGGAACTAAACCTTTTTCCAGGCCATATCATCTCCTCCATGTGGATTGTATTTACAACTGAAGCCAGGAGCTAATCAGCTTCTCTCCCAACAGAAGCCAGGCCTGTTCATTATCAAATCATCTCCAGATGTACGGCTCCCTTTCTTCTCCCAGCAGCTATAATCATCACTTTGTTATGCCCCATGGGGGCCTGTAATATTGCGCAGTGGCACCTGTTCACATGCAGAAGGATTCTCAAACGAGGAAGCGGGGACCGGCCGGGAGGAATGTGGGATGGAATGGCTGCCATCCAAAGGATTCAGGCAACCATTTCCTGTGTAGCTTCAGCTCAGCAGAGTCATTTTCCTTCAAGAACTTGCAGATGGGGAGCTGAGAGTGAAGGAGGCCTGGCCAGGCCACAATTAACCACGCTCTGGAGTCAGAAAGAAGTCAAACGACCTGCACAAAGCAAGCTCCCCCTGAAGGGAGCCGTCAGCTGCCCAGCTGACTCTGGAAAGGAAGATCCTGCCTGAGAAGGAGGAAAGGGACCTTCTGAGAGGATCTGTTCTCTCCTCTTCTGAGAATGAAACTTGGCAAGGAATCCTCCAAAAGATGCAGCAAGTTCTTCACCCAGGAAGACTCCTAGAAGATGCCCTGCGTTCTGCCTCCTGCAGGGGCTCCCCTGTGGCAGTTTCAGGAGGGACCCAGGATCATGGCCACCCATGTCAGGGATTCTAGTAAACATCAAAAGAACACGAATCTGGAGGGCTTTTCAGGCACAGCTAGGATGAAATGGAGGTAAAGGTAAAGGGGTGTCCACCAGGCATGGCTCACTGGGTTCCTTGGGGCATGGTGCACAGACAGAAGCTGACATGGGCAGAAAATAGGGCTCCATTCTGGGAAACCCTCATCTGGAACTCTGGTGGAGCCCTTTTCTACTGCTCTGGGGGGCAGAAATGCTTCATGTGGGCTCAAGAAACAGACTCAACGTAGCGCTAAAAACAAAGAACAATCCAAAACCAACCAAATGTTATGCATGTCTATCCAGGCAACCAACACAAGTCTGACTTCAATTCACACCAATGCCCATAAGTCGCCAGCGGCCTACTCTGCAAGGAGAGCCAAGCACGGGAGCAGAAATATGTGATGAATGCCTCACCTGAGCCACTTGAAAAGGAGGCCTTTGGGGGTTGCTAGGCAAAAATACAGATAAACACTCCGGTGCTGAACAAAGAAAATGCAAATGCAAAGCTTCTAATAAATAAATAACACCCCACGAGCTTCCATTGCATTATCTGAATCACACACAGACCTCCTGCAGCTTTGAGGAGGATTACCTAAGGAAAGAGTCCCTCGGGCTCTCTAGGTAGGGCTGCCTTCCTGAAGCTCTGCCTTTGGATGCTGCAAGGATCCCACGCTCTTAAATTCATGAATTAGCAAAACCGCTCCACCCCCAGGGGAGAGACAGCTCTTGGCAATGCTGGTCAGTAAGCTTCCCCACAGATCTTCTTGAACATCTCACTGCCCCAGAGGTTATGCACACGCATAGCAAACCGGTTGTTAGAGCGGTGGAGACCCATCCCTGCCCACTTGGATATTCATATGGAGCCATCAAGCTACTTGGTGCTGTTTGTAATAACAGCAGCCAATGATGCTTCCCAGAAGCCTTTGGAGCATAGATACAATGCCATTAGCAGGAAGAGGACAAAAGCTTTCACAGGTTGGAAATGTCTTCATATCTTTTCCAGCATTTGATATAAGACCAGTAAAAGGCTGACCTAAAAAAACAGAGAAAACTCGGCAGAAATGCATGATTTGAGGTATCTGGCTTGGCCAGACTAATGTCCCTAAGGATCAAAAGCCTGTGGCTGATCAAAATCTGCACTGGAGTCCCCACAAGGCCGAAGAAGATGAAGGAAGACCAAATGCTGTTTCCGACACGTCTTTCCCCAAAAGGTTAAGGGTGGAGGATTCCACTCTTTTCTTTGCAGATTCTATTTTGAACCTGAAATTTTCCTTTCTTTCTCATAGCAGCCTTTAGGGTCACCCAAGGAAGTTTGTCCCAGCAGCACACACGACGACTGTGGGACTCTTTGCCGTACGATGCGCCAGGGGTCACTGGCTTGGGCAGCTGCATAAGAGAGTTGCTCGCGTTTATGGGAGCCATCTCCCCTTTCCGGTTGACAAGTCCAAGCCTGGCTGAACCAGAATGCTGAGACCCAGCAAGACATCGCATTGACATATAAAGCAGCATGCCTGCTGTCCTAGGAGTGGCAGCTAAGCGGGCATCCTGGGTGGGAATGGAGGGACCACTGTTTTTCCATAGTCCAGGCTAAATGCCAACAAGACACAGTTAATCTTCTGAGTGATTTACTGAATTTTTCCCCCCCCATTTTCACAGGCCACAAAATCCACAGATGCGTCCTTGGTAGACCTACTGCAATCCTAGCTGCCACATCACCTCCTGTTGCACCGCTTGGCTTAAAGATCAATTTCCCTGGGTTAAATTAAGGGTACAGGGTCCAAATGGCATCGATCCCAACCATTTACACAATTTGACACACATCTGCTGACAGCTGCTTGCTCATGAATCCAGTCCCAGCAGGGGATGCTGGATGTGAGCAGACCAAGAAGCAGGACTCTTATCCCAGGAGGTCTTGGCAATGCGTCGATTCCAGACTTCGTAACCTCCGGGTAGCAAATGGTTTGGGGGTGGGATTCACCCCCCTGACTCATTTTGAGAAAACTGTGAATCCGATAGGAGGAGAGGAAACGTCCTTGCCAAGAACAATATCCACAAGTCAGTCTACCAGAAAATGTTCTACTTTACCAAGGCTGGCGCAGAAGTCCCATCCTCTCTGACTGCCAAGGCCCATTCCTCTTTTCCCAGGGACAGAGACTTACGGTGCTTCCGCCTGCCTTGCGCATAGCCCCTCCTCCTCCTCCTCCTCCTCCTCCTCCTCCTCCTCCTCCTCCTCCTCCTCCTCCTCCTCCCCCTCCTCCTTTTCCTCCTCCAAAGTGGGTGGGGAGCCCTCCACAAAGCCCCCCCCTGTGCTGAGTCCAGCAACACGTCCCTCTGCAGACGGCGAAGGAAGAGTGGGCTCATTATTCACGGAGTGACAAGAGTGTCCTCTCTGCAGCTATTTATAAACTGACTTTTCCAGGCTGGCAGGTCACCAAGCCACTACTACATGCTGGCACGCAGGGACCTCCTCTTCATCTGACTCCAGGGACAGGTGTGCGGAGGTCACCCACACCCAGGGTGACCATGCTGGGTGCCTTGTCCACCTTGGATGAGTCCCATGCCTCCTTTCTCAGGGGTTTCTGGCATGATAGAGGATTTGAGAGTTGCAGAAGAGAGGTTCCCATGGAGGCAGTGGGATCCCTACCCCTGGAAAAGGCCTCGGTGTGTAGAAGAGAGCAGGTCCTGAGAGATGGGGAGCAGACCTGGAGAAGACCCATTCTTCCCTCCCCTTTCCGGAAGATGAGAGGGGCCCAGCTCCTGCATGGCTACCCTCAGGGCAGCCGCCCTGCTTCCAGACCCAGGAGGAGCGATGGTTCTCCCTTGCCCTGCTGGACCAGGCCTGATCCTCCAGCATCCTGGGAACTGAAGGAGTGGTTTCCCCCGCCTGGTGAGCTGGGGAAGGTCTTCCTGGTGGTTCAAGATCTGAGTTCTGGAGCTTGGGTTGGAAAGCCAGTGGAAGCCCCTGGATGGAGTTTAGTGGGTTTGGGGCAGCCTGGAAGGGGCATCTCTGGGGAGCAAAATTTGGTGGTGTCTCAAACTCTCTAAGTGAAAGTCAAGTTTCCTCTCCCAGGGTTACAGCTTTTCATTTTGAAAAAGTCATTTGGAATTTGTGTTTCTGCACGACTGTTGGTGGGATTTAATATTCTGTTCTATGGACAGAAATCTCAGGAAGACTTAAGTGCTTCCTTCTCAATTAAATCTAAAAGCAAGTCTG
Source organism: Mimophis mahfalensis (assembly GCA_032468015.1). Classification (NCBI taxonomy): domain Eukaryota; kingdom Metazoa; phylum Chordata; class Lepidosauria; order Squamata; genus Mimophis; species Mimophis mahfalensis. Next base: position 58,590 of record JANHFR010003070.1, on the reverse strand, counting down.
GCCCCACCCCCCAAGAAAGCAAGGAGGGCAGCCTGAAGGAGCAACCAGCCGGGTGATACCTTCCTGCAGCGGTTGCCCAGACTGCAAAAAAAAAAAAAAAAAAAAAAAGGTGTGTGTCAGGTGACAGGAAAGCAATTAACGCAAAACGAACAAAGGGAGAGTGAGCAGTTTTTGGACTTGCCTAAAACATTAAATGGCTTATTTCTTTAGCTGTGATAAATATTTAATTATCAAAAGTAATTGTGTTAGGGGATTTTGGAAGGCAGCTTTTGGGGTTTCTTTTATTTCATTTAGACAAAAGGGGATATGTGGGTTTGTGTGTGGGTTTGTGTGCATGTCAGTGTCTATACACCCACACTTGTACATGCTGATTTGATCCCTCACAATAATTGGCACTCGTGTGGCATCTTCTAACAACCATGGGAGGAAGGATTGTTTCATCCTACTAATCCAAATGGATAATTTCTCGAGGAATATTGAGCATTTCGGCTAGGCAAACGTTGGGCGTAGAGGCACAGTCCCCCAAGGGCTCCGTTCATGGCCTTCCCTCCGAGGGAAGCCGTGGAAAGCCCCTGCGAGGGGGTCAGGACTGGCCTCCTCCTGGCCTGCTCCATATCTCAGCTTAGCCCACTTCCTTCTGCACCCCGAGGCCCTTTCCAGGATGGGGTCTGGAGGTCTCCCTGGGCAGCTCTCCTCCCCCTGGATTCCTCTAGGTCTGCGGCAGGGTTGCCGAGAGTTCTAGCATTGTGGCTGAGCCTGGATGGGGAAGGAGAAGGTCCTCGCCTGGCTCAGAGGTGGATACTGCACCAAGGCATGGCCAGTGACTCTTACAGACATTGTAGACTTCCAGACCATGCTCTGTGCCAGTTGCACTAAGGCTCTCTGCTGTTGGCCTACTGGTGAAGACCGGCCAAGCAATGGGGCTTGTGGTGGTGGAGAAGAACTCCAAACATCTGGTTGATAGTCTGTCTGAGGTGGCAGGAGCTCCTGCAGGCTCAAAGGATTTTCTAGTTGATCTGACCCAGCGTTGCCCTTTGCTGAGGAAGCCCTCTAGAACTCACCTCACCTGAAAACCTTTCTCTGCACCTTGCCTTCAGCATGGTCTCTTTTTCTCTTACTCAGCCACCGCATGTCTTGCCTTGCTTTCCTTCAAAGAGCTCAGCACACCAGATGTAGCTTTCCATCACTCTAGTCCTAAACCTAAGCCATTTTCTCTCACCATGACCAGTTTGGCAGAGGAGAAACTTCTCCCCTACTGCCTAAAATACATTATCTTTGAATGGGGGTTTGCTGTCCCCAGGGTCATCTTCTCCGTAACCACAGGCCACCATGAGTGGTCATTTGCCTGATCCTTCTTAGCAGCTGTGGGAGAAATGGCTGCATGGTGGCTCTCAAAATGGCCTCCATGTTTCATCGCACTGGTCTGAAGCACCACAACATGATCCACGGTGCGGGAAAGAGGCTTGTTTATTCCTGCACAATTCTTGGTCTTAAATCTCTATTCAACAACCAACCTAAAGCTATTGTTGGCCACACAAGGGAAAGCACAGAGGGACCATTTTCATGAGAAAATTTGCATTTTTCAAAACAACAGGCATGAGGAAAAACGTTGTTGTGTGTCACTTCCTGGGTTTTTCTAATTCTTGCTTCCCATGGGATTTTTAGCAAAGCAAATTATGGATTTTGTTTTTATTTATTCCTTTCTCCACCTTCTATAGTCTTTTGTTACACTACCCGAGGCCTTTTGTGCTTTCTGTGTGAGCATCTTCTCGGCAAAAGCACAATGCAGGAGAGCTAAATCTTTCTCAACTTTGTATTCAGAAATATAATTGTTTTTTGATATTAATTTGCTCAGGTAAATCTTTACAAAGTGCCTTTAGATGCCTGTTGACTAATACAACACATTTATGCGATATTATAATTAGGAATGGAATGACAGGCCTGACTTCAGACAATGAAGCATGAACAGAGGCTCTTTTTCATGGAAGATCAGGAGCCAGGATCCAGCCTGCGGTCTGCAACAGGTTCTGCCCCTCAACCCCAGCCGACAGCACCACAGCTGCTTCCTCGCCTCCCTTCCCTGCCCTTAAAGTGATCTCCATCCATAATTACTCATGAAAGATCCCACTGGGGTCAGTAGAAGCTGGTAGGACTGCCCGGCCTCTTGTCTGGATGAGCCGGGCTTAAGGGGATAGAGTTAACGCTACACTTCACACAACTTCCCTGTTGCAATTCATGCATACAGAAATTCCCCCTTGTAGAGGGAGCCAGGTCTCCTGTCTGACAATAACATCATTTCTAGTTGGATGGCGAACTATAAAGGCACCTAAATTATGTTTCACGATGGGACACTGGGTTTATGTCTCATTATGAAAAGCACGATGCATCTCTGTGTAGAATATCTGACAGCCGCTTTGTTTTATTATTAACAGGCTGTGTTCAAGGCAATAAAGACAATAGAACATAAACGTACCATTGTGTTGTCTCCACGCAGGGCAGGTGGCAGGGCCTGGGCATCATGGGAAAGGAGCTGGAATCCTAGTGCAGATACCTGGCTGGCTTCTGCACCGGGGCGAAGGTCGCCTGTCAGGAACCGAGATCTCAGGAGCTTCTTCCTATCTCCCCGTTTCTTGCTTGCTAGCTTCCTGTTGAGAAGAGTTTGTTTAATTCCACACAGGGGGAACAGAGCCTCCTTCTTCAATGGCAGGGATCCCCAGTGGTTGCAAGTATGAGGATCTGGACGCATCTACCTTGGTTCTCTTCAGGAACAGCCTGTCCACAGGCGCTCAGCTCAGCCCCACCTTCTGCTCCAGGAGAAGAATCGGGGATGGTGGTGGCGGTTCTTGACTCACCCCTTTTGCAGACCTGCCTGGCCCTTTGACTTCGACCAAATAACCTCCTTTCCTCAGCAACCTTGAAAATGTGCTGCCAGGGGGTCAGTTGAACCATTGCCCCCTTCCAGACAAACCTCCGATGTGGCAGGCCAGGGACATTGGCCACTGACCAGATTTGCTTCCTCTGAGCCTGGGGACTTGATCCCGGGGCCGAAGAGGTAATCATCAGCACCTGCACACCTCTGGGGCCTTAGGGATCCCCTCCGGCCAAGACAGGCTCCATTGCCCACTCGAGACACGGGTTGTGCCCAATTACAGAATGGGTCTCAAGGACACTGAAAGTGCAGCATGAGCCACAGGTACCTGCATGACACTTAAAGACCCAGGTTAATTCAGTGAATATACGCAGTGTGTACCTATTTCACCACTCATAAACACATTGTTGGAAGAACACCGTAAAGCAAATTGTTCCTTCTGATTCAGCTGTTTTATTTTCTACGTTCTGCGCAGGGTGGAATTTTCATGGAAGTAGCACTTCCTTGTAGGCCCCAGGGACTCAGCTGCCCTCCACGATCACCCTTGGGGCTGGGGGTGGGCTGCTGCAGGGGGCAACAAGAGGACAGAAGCATTGCCCGGGGTCTGGCTGCCCCACGCACCCCGGCCTTCTGGGCTCCATTGCCCTTGTGCTGGGGGATGCTGCTGGCCTGCCCCTTCCCTCCCTCCCCCTTGTGGCTACATCTCCTGCCCACGATGGATGGCCGGCCGGCCGGATGGCCGGGCAGGTCTCCTCTTCGCCTTTCAGAGTCACTGACGTTTTTGGCAGATAATGGAATGCGGGCATGTGAGCTCAGGAGCAGGTGCATGCTAATGAGGAGATCAATTTTAATTATGATTTTAATTAAACACCCAATCCGGTAGGAAATATGATAAGCAGGCAAGAAAGACCAAATTTATAAGGGGAAGAAGAGAAGTGTACTCGGGGGTGGGGGGCTAGGAGAGAGATTAAAATGCAGAAAAAGAGGCTGAAAAATGGGAGGCGGACAGGGCCAGGAAAGACGGAGGGGCTCCTGGAATGGGGTTTTGGCACGGGGGTCTCTGAGGGAAAGAGAGAAGATGACCCTCCGCCTTGAGTCAGGAGGGGGCCCGGGCCTTCGGGCTGCCTCTGGACCTCCCCCCTCCAAATCCATTTGGCTTCTTTTTCGAGCAGGGGAATTCGTATGAAAAACACTGGAAATGTACTTGGAGAGGCGTGGGAGGCGCTCAGTTAGGGTCTCCTTAGCTTCTCACCACTATTAGGCTATTTTGCTTATTAGTTTTACATCACTTCATTTTATGTTACATATTTTAACTCATTTGCACCCCAAGCAAGGAACTGCAGCTTTCGGATGGTCTAGAAACGTAACAGAAGCAAAATCAAATTTATTTATTGATGAAGTTTTTCTAAAATGAGGATCTGGTCAAACAACTCAATGCCTCCACTTGTAAAATAGTAATTGTTATTTAATAAAGTCTACACATAAACTGTTTATATTGTCCATGTGAAGAAACACACTCTCAGGAGAAAAAGACACAGAAGTGAAGGAGAAAGAAATGAGGAGTCTTATAGAGTCTTACAGAGGCAGTTAAAGATGGCATCATCAGTTTTTCAATGTTTACACAGAGAAGAGGTTATATGATTGGTTAAAACCCAGAATCAATGGTCTGGCATTTTATCTAACAGTTATTTTTAAATTTCTCCCTAATTGGACTAGTTTGCGCTGTCAGTTCAAAGAGAGCAGACCGCTGTTGTGTCTTCCTTAGTGGATTTTGGGTGGGAAGAGAAGAAAGGAAGGTACAGTGGTGGGACCGGCACCCGGGTCCCTGCACAATCCGTGGCTGCAGCAGGAGGTCGGCTGCGGGATAAAAGCCTTGGCTGAGGTCCTCCTAATCTCTGCAAGTCTTCTGAAACAAAGAATGGCTGTAAAACTTACTCTGGAATTTTCTGAGAGGCAAGAAATGAAAAACTTTAACCTCCATTCAGAGCTGCTCCTTTTCCGCTTTGGAGCAGGCAACTCTAATCAAAAAGAGCAAGCGAGAATGAAATTCGTTTTAACTGCGCTTCCTCAAAATTTGGTTGCTGCAGATGGTTTCCTCCCATTTTCCCTCCCTGAGCTTCTCTCTGTTGAAACAGGTCCTCCTAAGCTGCTTAGGAAGTTCTCCTTTGCTTCTCATCAAGGGATTATGAGCCGGAGTCTGAATGCCACCCTGGTTTTTCTTCTTCCTCCAAACAGATGGGGCTGGTGGGGGAGAGCAGGGGGGATGGGCTGCATGAAGAGCCAGGCCAAGGATTTCATTCAGAAGTGATTCCAAGCCTATGGATCAAGAATCCTCTCCAAAATTAAATCAACAGTTTGGACTGATTCGAATCGGATGCTATGAAATCGAATAGATTGAATAGTTCAGAAAAGCTATGGGGTCTTTTTGTGAACTGATTAGAACTAGCAAACTGATTCACTTTATGTTTTGGTTGCACAGATTGATTTGACAATCTGAACTGAGTTGATGGCTTGAGTTGGGCTGGAAATGACCAGGCGCTATAAAGGAGTGAGTGGAGGCGGAGGGAGAGGAGAAGGACGTTTTTTCCAAGTTTCTGGAGAGTTCTGCAGATCTTTGGAGATGCTCTTAACTCTTCACCTTGCAAGGAGTTCCATAGTATTAATTTACAGGCAACATTGGCTGATTAGTTTCAAAAAGTTGAAGGAAGAGACTGTGCACATGCAGTTTGACTGTGCACATGCAGTTTGACTGTGCACATGCAGTTAACTTTCTGGAACTTCTGCCGTGTGTGTGTGTGTGTGTGTGTTTTGTTAGATCTCATGCAGGACATTTATGGTACTTCTTAACCATGAACCCTCTGTGACTTTGGGAAACCCCTCAAAATAGAATATTTGAGAATCATGACACAAAGGCCCAGATAGCCTGCTTCCATATACTCTTCAATTGTTTACAACTTCTCCTCTTTAGTTTCCAAAGCTCAACTTCATGTAATAATAAATAAATGAATAAGCCTCTCTGAAAATCTTGGAGACAAATAATAAATAAATAATAAGTCTATCTGCAAACCTTGGAGGCCTTTAAGTGGAGAGAGCAAGCGAGCGAGAGTACGAAAGATGGCTCAGGGCACCCTTGGCCTTTGTCTCTCATTGTTGAAAGTTTCCCCAGTTTGATCTTATTAAAGATTATTCTGTGCGCTGCCTTGCCAACTCTCTTTCTAACCCAATTAAACTGTTCAAGTCTTGCTCCTCGACATAAACTTCCCCTTTTATTGAGTTCTGAGGAACACCAGCCGAACTGGCTCACGGGGCAGAATGGGAGCGAGGTGGGAGGGGAAACGTGGCAGCAGACCTCTCTTTTCCAGCTCAACAAGCTCTTTCTTCACCCAGACGGAAAAGCCATCTAATCTTACCCAGATCTCCAGATCTGAACTTCCCACTTTGGGAGCAGCCATCATTAAGAGCTTGCACAATTCTTGGCTTCAGAGGAAAAGCAGGAGGTGTCCTTAACATCGACAGACTGAGTCTGACTCATTGCCAGAAAATTAGGGAATGGCATTGAAGAGTAAAACAGTTCGTTATGCAAAACTTTTTCTCCCTTCACTGCCATTTATCCACTCTGGTGGGTCCACTTGGTGTCCTGCATTCATTTTGCGATTTTGGCCACTGCCTCTTCTGGCCACTTGTCCAGAGCAAAGTGGATGTGACAGCCGCATCATCGGAGCCTGCTCTGTTCTCGTCCCAGTCCGGAGCAGCCTGCTTGTCAGGAAAAGGAGCAGCTGCTGCCAAGATATTTGGAAACAGACATTTCCTTTGTTCCCTGGCACCATGCGTCACATGGGAGCAGGGAAAGGCACAAGTGCAAATGTCCTCTGCTCTTCCAAGTGAACGGAGGAGACTTGGCCAGCAGGGGATGGAGCAGCACATGGGTTGTGGAGTGATCCACCTGGAGGCATCGGCTTGCACTCAGCCCCCTCTTAGAGAAGCTGACCCAGGTGGCCGTTATGTCCACCAACCCACATGGAGAGGAGATGCAGGGACCCCACCTCCCCTCTGCTTTGGGGGCCTGCCTTCCTTCCCAATGGATCCTGCTCATCCAG
>JANHFR010003070.1:21665-33334 GCA_032468015.1 Mimophis mahfalensis | reverse complement strand
CCCCTACAGTTGTGGGTCCCTCCTGCCATCCCACACTTTCTTCATGGGTGGCACTGAGAGAGAAAAGGGAGTATTTGCCCAGGGAATTTATATAATTTTTGGTAAACCTTTTCTTTCTCCCAATGGAAGATGAAAATCAAATAAGGCCTTTAGGCTGCAGCTGCCCCGGCCTTCCTGGCTGGCTTGGGCGGAGCTGAAGCCATCCCGCTACCTGTCGGCGAGACCCCTTGGGAAGCGCCCGCCGACCCACCCTCATCCTCTGCTTCAAGGCCAAACAGAAATAAAATACATTCTGGATTATTTTTTCTGCACTGCTTTCTTGCCTTTTTTGGGGTGAGTGGGTGGGGCTGCCTACCCTTTGGGTCAGGGTCTCCCCAAGGCTCTCAACCAAAGAAGCAGCCCCGATCAATACTGAGCGAGGAAGGCCACCTCCTCCTCCTCCTCCTCGCCCCCCCCCCACAGATGGCACCCCAATCTCTCCATATGCTTACCTTGCACTCCCCAAGTGAGGCGATGCTCTGTGAAGCGTCATATTAAAACACAGTCTCACTTAGCAACATAAATTTTGGGCTCAACTGGGGTCGTAAGTTGAGGACTACGTGTACCTGAGTATCACAAACTTGTAGTTTTATATAAATAAATATATTTATCATCTATATTAACAGCCAACAAGATAGTCAGGCACATCACTACATCCTGAGGTAAATCGTCAGGTAGCTCTCAGAACATCATACTGAGCACACACAGAAGAAAAAGGCGGGGAAAAAAGAGACCCCGCCCCTTCTCCCCCAGCAATCAGTCATAACGTAAATTGCCTCATGCAGGACCCGCATTCTCCAACACTACAGCTGTGTGTTCTGGCCCATTACGCACTTCATTGTTCCAGCTATTAAAGTAAATATCTTAAGCCTTACCTAGATTTTGGGGAGAGTGGCCACCTAGGGCCCCTCGGTCCCTAATTCCATCCACATTCCAGGGTGCCAGGCAGGAGTGAAGGAGGAGGAGGAGGAGGTATGGAGCAGAGACTCATCCAGAGTTACACCTCTTTGTAGCTTCTTTGGGTGGGGGAACCTGAGTTTTGCTCTGCTTTGGCCTCTGAGCTCCTCCGTAAATGAACTCCCAGGAAGAATAAAGAGTTGTTTCCAAACCCTTCAAAATCCTGGAGCTTCCAAGTTCTCCGGAGAAGCTCATGAGCCATTCAGGGCAGAGAAGGGTTTCCTCATGCAATGCATAATTCATTGATGAAATTCACTGTTACTTTAGAAGTGGATCAGACAAATTAAAAGGTAACCATATAAGTGCTCTCCTTACAAAGGCTAGAGGATTGTTCTATGCTTTGTGAGTTTGTAATTCCCATTTATCCTAACGTTAAAGGGTTAGGGATTTTCCTAGGAGGGGTAACAAGGGAGATCAAAATACCTCGCAGGCAACATTGAACTACATCTGGCATCAGGACCACATAGTCCTCCTCTGCATTCAAGGGAAGGAGGCTGAAAAGAAGCAAGGAACGGGTGGCCATGAATCCCGGCTTCCCCTTGGGGACCTGGTGCAGCCTTAGGGTTGACCATGAGGGGGTCACCTTCTCATGCTAGATGGACTTTTAGATGATCACCACAAAGGCTGCTGTTGGTGTTCTTTCAAATGTTCTTTTTCTCCACAATCCCAAAGATCTCCAGGGCTTCGGCCTTTCCAAAACCTAAAACATTTGCATCTCATCAAGACTTTCCATTGTTGCACGGCTTTCACATTCACATTGTGTTCCTTCTACACGTAGAGTGCTTGACTCCCTCCTTGCTATGTAAGGAAGCTCAGCTTATCTGTGCAAAACAGACCTTGTTCTGTCTGATGGAACTTAATTCTTTTAAGATTCCTTTTCTTCTGGTGGGTCCCATACAGGAGACGCTGCTCTGGAGATGATGATGTCCATGTCTGTGGCCTGGATATCTGCAGAAACATGATGGTGCTGCCTTTCTCACCAGTGACCTCAAGTCAAGCCTCCCAAGACTGGGGGTGGGCTGGAGCGGCTGAAAGCAGAGACCCCAAAGAGGGAAGCTACTCAGAGGAATTTTGTACACACAGATTTTTGCCACTGGAGTTCAAAAGAGCAACCTTTACTGAAAATTAAATTGAAAGGGGAATTTTTGACAGATCTTAGTCTCTTCTGAATGACAAAATGACTGCTGGTGGAATTGGCAGAACTTGAGTACTTAAAAGTGGCTGCAAGTCTTTGATTAAATGGTGTACATACACCGGCTAGGTATGGCCTCATCACAGACCAATTCTGAAAATATCTTGCTATTGTTGTTCAGAGATGAGACTGCTCATTCCTGGACAGCGTAACTGGATCCCACTTGCAAAGAGAGGGAGGGGCAAAGCGGGGAGATCTTTTCTTGCGGAGACATTAAAAACTGCCCTTGTGCAATCCAGATGCTGAAAGGAAATCTGGGCGAGCATCTTCATCGCCTACTGGGGCCAACATTGGGCTGGACAGGGGTCTTGTGATTCTGTGCACTGTGTCCGGTGCAGGAGCTGCGTCCAGGGGTCTCCCACAGTTAGGGACATTTCCCAATTCCCCACCACTACACACACACTATTTTGGCAGATCCAGGCTGCTGGTTTGAGTGTATGCCATGCTCAAGATTGCCAGTCACACAACAGGAAACTTCCTGGGGCCGCAGCCCAAGAAAATTGATGCACCATCTCCAGTGCACATCCAGACACCCAACGGCTCCAGTCCACCATGCCGCTGATGGATGTCTCTGGCACGGACATCAGCAGAGGTCAAAGGGAAGAACGCAGGAGGGTCATCATCTCCAGTACAAGCTCTGGTGCTCCAACCAAAGCATTGCTTCCATTCCAGGTGACTGGCCCTGCTGCCCGCTCTGGGCTTTCGAAGGGAGCGTGAAAAAAGAGCTGTTGATAACCTGGTCCTTGGAGTCGGCCTATTTGCCGGATGGTTTGTTTGCATTGTGTTGCACTGCCATGCAGCTAAATAATGAAGTCTCTCAGATCCCTGGCTGCTAAGATGCAAATGAACAGAAAAGGCCAGAAGCTGCAGCAGACGGTGCAATTAGGTTGAGAAATCCTGCACATGGGTTAGGAATGCATCCCAGGATGCTGGGCATGGGCAGCATAGGGCACATTGGTCATTGTAAGTCCAGCAAGGTGACCGTTAGGCTTGGGACTGCCATCCACTGTTCAGATCCAGCTCCTAGTCTATTTGGAGCACAGGGGGATGAGCGGACCCTGGAATGAGGCTAGCCATGATCAAGCACAGCCACTTGCTCAGCACAAGAGCCATTGGAATAAACAAACATCTGAAGCTCATCATCTTTCTCTCTCTCTCTCTCTCTCTTGCTGCCTTAGTTTGTTTATTTGTGGGAAAGCAATATTATGCTGCTCTTAAATTATGCATGGCCTTGCCATAAACCAAAGGCTGCTGACTCTGTTCTATGTTAGGAAATTTCCTGCCTGAGCCATCCAGGCACAAAACAGGCGGCAAATTTGGCAGAAATGCATAATTACCATTGTTTTCCTCAACTTATTTGGCTGTTCTTCTGTTTGTCATAAGAGGCACCCAGGCCAGGGAAGGGGGGACGACACACAGGACCACCATGCCTGTTGCTTCCCACTGAAGATTTATCTTGCATTTCCCTGTCCTCTTACCATCAAATTTTCAACCAATCTTCTCCATTTCTGAGGGCAACAAACTAGTTTGCTCTTTTAACTGCTTTTCTTCTGTGCTGCAGAAGAACAAAGCTAATGCACTCACATAAAGTCACATGTGTTAAAATTAGTGTGAGAGAAAGAGGGATACAAAGATAATTCACAATTTAGATGCCAAGGCCAGAGAATCCTGCCCTTTCCCAGAATGCTAATTTTTTTAATCTGTCAAGTAATGCCACACAAAGTCTTCAATCCCCACCACCAATGGAGAATCAGATTCCCTAAAGAATATTAGCATATTTCTTTCGGCATTGAGCTTCACATATGTTTCTCCTACAGTCCCCACCCTTTCCCGCCGTTTGCTGTTCATATCCAACTCCTGATAAAGTAATTGATATTTGCATGCAATGACATGTTATTATTTTCTCTTCTGAATGACAGTGATCTTGGTGAAATTGGTGACTGAAGGCATTTTTGTTGAACTTTTAAAAATGACATGGTATTTTCCATTTGTTGTGACTGGGTGCAGCACTGCAGAGAGAGAGAGAGAGAGGGGGGGGAGAGCTGGGAGGCACGAGGTGACATGAGGAATGATTGATAGTTTGAAAGCAGGTAAAAATATCTCTGAGTGATGATTTCTCCCCAATGTCTTTAGACCATAAAATGAAGGAGAAAAGTCACCAGGAAGCAAAATAGGAGAGTGTCACTGGCACCTTTTGATGCCAAATATCCGCTTTTGTCACCTGGCCTGAGTAACGCCTCTTGAACGCACCACCCGTGTCTTATGCCAGGAACATTTATGGGTTATGCGGCCGCTCAGGAGCCCCCCACAAAAGGCAGGATGGACTCCTAGGAAATGTCTCTGAAGGGTCGTTGGGTGCAGGTAATTATTCCTTGAGAAGGGGTCATTTGGGCTTTTCCTCCACCAAAATGTTCATCTATGGATGAACTTCGCAGGAGCCATGTGGCCCATAGACATTTCGGGAAACTACTCCCTGGAGTCCTTTTGCCTGAAGACGTTGAAGGCACAGATGCCTGCCCAATACAGAAACATGGACAAAAATCCTGGACAAGGCTTTTGTCACCCAAAAGGGTTCCACATGGCTCAGATTCTGCAGTATATTAGTAGCTGGTTGGCACAGAAAATGGATCCACATGAACTTTTCCAACAAGAAAATGGGCTTGGCTCGACATTGGTTATGGAACCAGTTATGTTCACATTCTCCATTTGCACCCTAGAAGTAATGCTGATGTGGCTGCCAGAAGAGATGAAGGAGCCTCGGAGGGCGCTCAGTCTGAAGGCCACTTGGAGCAGTCAGCCAGGGTGGGCCTACTGCTGCCTTCCGTTGGGATTGCTTTCCCAGCTTTCCTAAGAACTGAGAGGGCTGACCTGCCTCCCTGCCTCCACTGTACTCATCTCCAAGTTAGAAAACAAAGCGGTATGTGACATATAATTATCTACTCTTTTAAAAGTCATTATGAATTGTGTTGATCCTGATATGGAACCTAGAAATGCTCTCTACCCTTATAAAAGGAGTAGTTCTGTGAAACGGGAGCTGTTTTGAGGAGCTGGTTCACACATTACTTGCGGTTACTACAAGCCACCGGTCAGCAAATAGCTTAGATGGTGCCTATGTTAGCATCATTCAGATGATGCCCCAGGAAAATGCAGGATAGGATGCAGTCCATAGAGACAACTCTGCTCTGTGGCATGGAGGGGTGTAAGATTTCATCCAGATCCATTGGAAGTCAGTAGAGAAACTCACGTTGACTCCAGGAAGTTTTGGATTTCTGCCAAAACCCTTTAAGGGAGGAAAAAGAGAAGGAGAACAGAGTTACATTGTGTTGTCAATAATCCTCATTTTCTTCTTACTTTGGGCTCTGAAGGCAGGCAAGTAATGAACATGACTCCAAAGGGATCACTTCTGTCCAAGCCCTACTTTTTCGAAGCGCTCCGCTGGTAGAGCATCTCCACCTCGGTTCAGTCCTGAAATTCTGCCATGACGTGGACTCCCAGCCTGTCCTAGTGTGTCCTTGTTCCTGCTTCATTGTGCTGTGAACTTGGGCATCCAGCAAGGCCAGGCTTCGCTGGGCATGCAAGGGAAGCCCTGCAGGAGGGGCCCTGAAATGGGCGCAGGTGCATTACGCTGTGTGTCACCTCCTGCACCTGACAGAAGCTCCCCTCCGCCTCCTGTCTGTCTCTTTTTCTTTTTTGGTAGTCTCCCACAAGCATGTCTTCTGAGCTCTGAATTATGGCCTCTTCCTGCCGGGAAGGAAGGAAGTAAATCAAATACTGCAAGAGCTTAGAAGGATCCTTTATTGAGCAGTATCTGTATCAACCGAGGCAGAAGAAATCCACATAAGACACCCTCCCTGCATCCCTCTACCTTTGCCCGGGCACTGGGCAGATTCTTTGTCCTTAAAATAGTGAAGTGGAGCTCAGTTGCAGGTCTCAGAGAAGGCGGAAAGCCTGCGAGACACAAGGACACCTTCTGCCTGCCTGTAACAAAACCCTGTCCTAGCCTTTCCTTTAACTACTTCTGTAACCGATCCGAAGCGTGATAAATATCTGGTGCAATTAATCGTCGATTGGTGTTTAATTAATGAAGAGATAGCATCAGAGGTTCAGGACATTGTCACAGGATAATGGTCTCCAACAGTCATTATAACCAATCTGTCCTACTAAATCAGAATTAAGTGCAGCATTATGTATATTTGGAACACTTAGGATGTAAAGTGTCACCCTCCTGGCTGCGGTGCGCCTGCTGGCCTGATGCCTGCCTGATTAGCAGGCTGTTTTCGGGACGAGTGGCTTGCATGCAGCCAGTACATTTGCTGAGAGGATTTGGGAACTTCAAGATCTTCTCTACTGGAGCATCCTGTTCCCACAATGGCTGGCCACACAACCCCTGAAAATCTGCCCCAGGAGCCCAGGGCAGCCTTCTCTCCTGGCAGACTGGCTCCCAGCATGGGAGGTCATCAGGAGCCAAGCGGGCTGCCAGCCTGGTTCTCAAACTGTCCAAGGTGGATGCTGTGCACAAAATCCACCGATCCTCTCATCATTGATCTTTATTGGATGACTCCTTCTGGGTTCCAGAAGTGTGAGAGGAGGAAGCATTTACTTTGTTCCCAGAAGAAATGATTTTACTCTCCATCCTCCCTGAGCAACCCTTTTCCTACTCTAAGGAGGCCTTCAGGCAGAGGTGGGATTCAGCTGGTTCTGACAGGTTCCCGAGAACAGGTAGCGATAATTTTGACTGGTTCAGAGAACCGGCAAATACCACCTGTGATTGGCCAACAGCATAGCCACACCCACTAAGCCACACCCACAGAACCGGTAATAAAAAAATTTGAATCCCAGCCCTGCCTTCAGGTATCTTTGGAGCCTGATATTGGCTTAGGAGGCTTGTTCAGTCCTGGTCAAGGAGATCAACTGGTAGGGTTTCCTCAGAGCTGATGGGTGGCCCCTGAATGGGCGGCCCCTCCCTTGGGGATGCCCGATTCTCCTGGGATGTTCTGGGGGGTGGGGGTGGAGAGAGAGGACCCCTGCCATTCTCACTGATCATCCCAGCTTCAGCCTCTTTCCCACTCAAAGTGTCTGTGAAAGTCCTAGCTTTCTCCCTATGTCCCCCACTCAGAGTTACCCCTGGTGGCCACAGGCTCTGTGCCTGCTTTTCCAGCAGAGTCTTTTCAACAAGCGGGCGCCACGCACTCATCCAGGGGGTGACATTTCAGCTCCCCCTCACAAAGCCAGATTGTGCTTCTCTATAGAGAGCCTCTCCAGAGCCCTTTAGCTGGATGCAGATCTCATTATCTGCAAGTGGAGGAGAGCAGGAAGCGGCTGCATCAACACGGCCTCCCTTTCCTCTCCACGCAACTGGGGTTGGGGGGAGATTACAGCTAAGCCCCAGCTAAGCCAACATCCTCTTAGAGAGCCACTCCCACTCCTGACGTAGCCCCATCTGCAGGGCGCCTTCCTTTTCTCCTGCCTCCCCTCCCTTGGGGGTTTAAGGAGCCATCGATGGGGGATTGAGCTCTGCAGCACATTGTGCCGGGCACAACATGCCTTGTAGCTCTTCTCTATCTGGTCTGTGGAATGGGGATCTTCCTTTCCTTGGCCTCCCTTGCCCCTTGCCAAGCTCAGGAAGTGCCCAGGGGAGCTGCAGAGGTGACTGCCCCGTGCCCACCACCTTCCTTGCTTGGGCTTGCCCAGGCGCTGGATGGACGTGCCTCACAAAGGGGACATGATCCACCATGCTGGAGGAAAAGGCTCCCTTGCTCTTTGGCATGCTGATTTATGGAGCATCTCCTGATCATGATGGCCCAGAATCCCCTTCCGGGGCAAAGGCAGTTTGCATGCATGTTCTGGAGCACGGGGTGCTGCTGCGGTTGTTGAGAAGTTCTCTTTAGCCTATTTTCCTTCTTTTGCCTGGCTGTATTTTTTTTCCTAGCTGCCTTTTTATTTTGTTTTGATTTTAAAGCTCTGTTTACCCTTGGAGGGTCCGTCTTCAGGTGCAGTTGATATACACCGTCTCAGTTTTGAGGAAAATTGAGCTGATCAGCCGCCCAACCAGAGGCCCAACTGCAGCCACGATCTCTAAGGCAGGGGCTGACCTTCTCCGGTGGGTGTTTTGCAGCCTGTCAGGGATCCTTGGACTATTGGACAGGTCACTTTGGAGGGGCTTCAGGATGCTTCTTGGAGGTCCTTTGCTTCCCTGCCTGTTCTTGGGCAGAAGGCCGTAGTCTATGTTTCCCCTGGACAATCCCTTCTGAATAGCCACAGTTGGCCAAACTCACCCACGTACGTACCCATATCTGGACAGGACCAAACCCTTCTCTTATATAAGCATCCAAAGTCCCCAAGAAGGCTTGCTGTGCATGTGGCAACTGGCCACCTTGGCATACCTAAGCCCTGAGTGGGCCAAGCAGCATCTTCTCAAGCCAAGATTCGGAGACAATCTCAGAATACCGTTGATCTTTGCTTGGAGAACAAACCTCTTTTCACGTCAACCTCCTTTCTGGCATGGAGGTTGCATCCTTTGGCTTAGGCTTAGGCTTCACCCTTGATGTAGGCATTTCATCCCCTTCCCAGATGGCTATTTTCCTAATTCGATCCCACAAAAGCATCTACAACTGGATCATGCATGCAACTGAAGAAGGCAGCTTGTAATTACTGCTATCCTACCTGGGTTGGAAAAATCCAGAGACCACTGGATCCCAGCAAACAAAGAAACAGAGGGAGCTCTGACTTGGCTGGCCCATAAGCCCAGATATGTCATTCTGTCCATGAGTAATTGGCCCCCACCCGCCTCTGCCCAGCATTGTCATTACATGGCTGTGTGGAACAATCAGCCAAGGAGTGGCATTTTCTAAACCCTCATTGCAGGCTGGTAGGTTATAATTTCCTGGGGGTTGGGGTTTT
The DNA here is from genome assembly GCA_032468015.1 of Mimophis mahfalensis. NCBI lineage: Eukaryota > Metazoa > Chordata > Lepidosauria > Squamata > Mimophis > Mimophis mahfalensis. Next base: position 24,246 of record JANHFR010003070.1, on the reverse strand, counting down.
TTTGGGAGGAGGGGAGGGTTGCTGAATTACTCCCTCCAGCTAGAAAAACACTTTCAAAATCCTCACTGGTATCATTGCAACCAATGCCACCAATTTAGATTTATAGTGTGGGGGAGGGAGCACATACGTAGCTCACCCACCCCTCCTCTCCCGCCTCTTTCCTGTTTGCCCACAGAATGGAAAATAAAGGAGGCCAAAAAAGAATTCTTAAAATAATCCTTCATTTTTTGGGGTACGTTTTGGGGATTTGTTGGGAATAGCAACGAACCCTTTGTTCATACGACGAGGCAGAGCTGGATTATTTGGGGTTCAACCAAACCCTTCTGGGTGAAGATTCAGAGTAACTGACCAGCTAGGACGTTCTCTTCCCATCTTGCTTTGACCCAAAGGACAGTACCAAGGAAAGGAGCCCCCAGAAGGACTTCAGGTGCCCTGACATAAATCTCAAGGGCCCGGGGCCTTGATCCCACGTCCAGAGAGCCTGGCACGTGGCAGATTGTGTGAGAGGAAAGCCGGGAACATCAAACGTGTGACCTTTATTTGACCAGTCAGTCCCACGCTGGGGCCAAATTCAGTCCAGATGTCTTTATTTGCAGAAATGCTGGCACCGAACATTCACTGAATCTGCCCCTTCTTTGCCTGATAGCGCAAGGATCTTTTGTGGCTGTGAAACCACAATTTCCTGCCCTGTGATTGAAAAGAGAGCGAAATAGAGAGGCTGCTTGGCTCATGACACTGCATTAAACCGAGAGCTGTTCCCAAGACTGCAGGTCGTGAACTTAGCTAAAAATTCTTCCAGCCTGGATCCTGCCTGAAAAGGCTGCATGGAGGGGAAGAAACCACACCGGGCAGAGTCTGCCTACAAGAGCCTGCAAGGACAAATGTTTCCAATTATGGGGGAGACGCTGCCTGCCTGCGTGTTATAGCAGCAAACGCCTTGGGGGAGACGCTCTTCGCCTGGTCCGGAGGGCAAAGTCTGCCTTTAAACATTTCCATCTGCTTAAGGACATCAGAGAGAGCGAGGGGCTCCCCGCGCAGGGCTGCAGGGAAGGCTGAGCTCCCAACAAGCCCACTTGGCCTTCAGGGAGACCAGCAGGAGGGAGGGCCTCCCTCGGGATGAGGGGACACACCTCGCCCCAGGTCATGAGATGGTTAGCGTGGTTGGCTTTTGGCAGCAGTCTTGCCATTGCGGTTGGCAATGGGAGATCTAAAACCTAACATGTTGCTCAGAAAAAGCTGGTGGTGGCTTGTTAAAAAAAAAGCACAGCTTAATTTAAACTTACTTTTTCTTTCTGCCTGGCCTCTTCACTCCTTGAATCCCTTACTCTTGGCCTGGCCCCAAACTGCTACTTTGCCTCTATCTCTCCAGTCTGTTGCAAACCAACCACAGCCCAACCTGGATGTGATAAAAGGAGAAAGAGAGTTATGTGGGTCACTCTACTCCAAACTCTCTGGAGCTCGACCTTTGTTCTTTTGATGGACAGTTCGAAGGGAGTCGGTCCTTGGGCCGTGTCTGGGTTGACAATGCCCCCTTCTGTTCCTGCTGCTGTCCATCAGGGGCGACACTCGTGGCCAACTCCTGCTATGTCTGAGGAGTATTTGAAGACACCCGAGAGAACGGCAGCTGCCCCAACAGACCCTCAAGAGGGTGGGCAATCAGGGGCACTTGTCCACCACTGTTCCTCAGCAACTGGCATTAAATTCCTTCCTTGCTTGCTCAAATATGGCCATTGTCCTCCATTAATACGTCCTGCAGTTCTGCTGCCTGTCATGCTATGGTCAGGAAAGGACTTTAAACCTTCTCACTTCAACAATCAAGCAAGAAACCTAAAGAAAAAGTCAGAATCCAAGGAGCTCTTTTTCCAGTCTAGTCTTTCTCGTCAACCTGCATCTCCATCATCACCTTACAAGGTTCCTGCTGCATTTCCATTTCTCCTCCATTCGAGGAGCTTCTGGACTTGACCAGCCCCCGTCTCCACCCGCCTGGTCCTCTCCCCCAGCAGCCTGCTGCTCTCTCTGCAGCCAACCCAAAGCGGCCTGTTCCTTCCCCGTGCCCACCCACCCCAGAACCGCTCTCTCTTGGGTGCCAACGTCACTGTGCTGTGTTTTGTGCCAGCCTCCTGCCCCCCTTTTACTGCCAATTGCTGCTGCCTGGCATCATAGCCAGGGCTTCATCTGCAGGGAGATTCAAGCTGAGCGGGATGTGATTCCTGGTGGGTGAAATCAGGATGATTGTCATCAGCAAGGCCAACAAATTATATCAGGCAGCACAAGAACTGGCTGTGCTGCAGCAGGTGCCTGTGAGCAGAGCTGCGCTTTCCACACCCTTGCCTCGTCCAAGCGAGGCTCTGCGTCTTGCTCCCTTCCCAGAGAGGCTGCGTTTACTTGCCTGGTGCATCCCTTAAGCTGAAAACACGATTCCTGCTGGCACAGGCTTTGTCCCGCCCTTCAAAATCAGTTCCCAACCTGGGAAGGGGTTGGAAGCAGGGAGTCAAGGAGAGGCGAGTGAGAAAGTCTGGGTTTCCTTGGCAGCAATTGGCATCCACAAAGATTTGCTGCTGCTTTATTTCCATGCAGGATC
>JANHFR010003068.1:115087-129546 GCA_032468015.1 Mimophis mahfalensis | reverse complement strand
ATTTAAAAAAATCCAGAGCCACACCCCTTAATTTGCATAACCCGACCTTGCCAGTGATCCTCTGCTGAAAATTCAGTATGTTCTGAATTTTTAAAGCATATATTCGAAACTCTGAGCTATAAAAGAGACACAGCTTGTTTTGTGTTAATACAAACTAGATTTTTAAAAGTATGTGGTCACCATATCTTTAAATACTCTATCAAGAGAACACTAAGCTTGTGCTCGTCTGGTAGCACATATTAATTGAAAGGTGGGAGTGTTAGAGCCGACTTTGAATTCTCTTCTTTGCTGTAGGAAAGCTTCTGTGTGTCCAAGGCTCCCAAACACTGGTGGAGCCTGTCCTTTCTCACCAAAGAGTCCAGATTCAGTCACAGAGAGACAGGAAGCAAGCCACTTGAAGGACTCAGACCTGAGCCAGAGCAGCAGACTCAGAGAGCTATACAAATTCGGGAAATTGTAAGAAGACATGGGACAGCGGGAAATAAATAAAAATCCAGTATTTTCCCACCAATTCAGGACACTTGACAGCCCTGGTGTAAATAATTAAAGCTGTCTTTCAAAATACTGGCTCTTCAGAGCAGAATGAACAGAATCACTCAGTGCTACATCAGCAACTGAGGTTTTCCCAGCAGGCTGCTGTAACTGATTCACTTTAATCAGCCCTAAGACACACTGTTTATTTGCCTGAACAAGGCTGCCTTGTGCCCTTGTGAAGACCAAGCACGTGCCCTAGAAACATTACCTTTTCCAATGGTAGCTGTAGAACTAAGTTACAACATCGAATAAGTTGTACTCAGCAAAGTCCAAAGATGCCAGTTCTTAAAAACAAAACCAAGACTATTGAATAATCGTTTGGTTCCTGATGCTTCTTCTTAATCTATTTTATGATTCCTTTCCATATTAGTGCAAACTTTCTGACCAACTTAAGAGAAATCAATAAAAGGGTCTAAATTCTAAGAATGTAAGAATTTAACTTACTTTTTGCCCAAAGGAATAGTTGGGATCCCCAGAATTACCAGTAACCTTTAAGGCCCATTCTTGTGAAACAGCCCCACAGAAGCAAATTATAATCTTTGTTATTATTATGTGTAAAAGCATAAAACATATATTCAAGGATGGAAACATGAAATTCGAATAGCAGTGTTCCAATATCTAGGGGGCTGCCACAAAGAAGAGGAAGGCAACCTATTCTCCAAAGCACCTGAATGAAGGACAAGAAACAACGGATGGAAACTGATCAGAACCTAGAACTAAGGTGAAATTTCCTGGCAGTTAGAACAATTGATCAGTGGAACAACTTGCCCCCAGAAGTTGTGAATGCTCCAACACTGGAAATTTTTAAGAAGAGTTTGGATAACCATTTGTCTGAAACAGTATAGTTTTCCTGCTGGAGCAGAGGGTTCAACTAGAAGACCCCAAAGTCCCTTCCAACTCTCTTATTCTATAAATCAGAATGAACAGCAAGCAATGGCTGTGCACATTTCCAGGCTTTGGGGAAAACAGATCAAGATCTCACTTCCGAGAACTTTTGGGGTTTTATATTAATTGTAACACAAACATTAGCTAATGTGCCTAATCTTTACCCAACTGACATTGTTTAACTAAGACCACAAGTCCCAAAATTCCCCACCAGAAAAACCATTTGCTACAGTTAAGAATTAAGGAATTAAGAATTAAGGAAGCTCTTTAAACATTTATGAGAGCATCACATGGGACAAGGCTGCTCTGCCACAATACACTAATCTGACATAAAACTGAGGAGTTATTTTTTCATCCAGTAGTAATACTTACCCCTTTATTAATTTTATTTCACTTCGCTTACTTCCACACAACAACATATTTCAAGCAGCTTTGCTTTACTTTGGATTACTGCATGAAGCAGAAGATTGGGCTTTTCAGCCTATATGCCAAGGGTATCCAGCCATGGCAACTATAAAACTTGTGGCTTTTTACTCCTAGCATGGCTGGTTATGGAATTATAGGAATTGAAGTCCACAAGTCTTAAACTTGCTAAGATTGGACACCCCTGCTATGTATTCTCCTTCCAGTTCTATGATACTTTCTGCCTGTTATTATAATTAACTAAGTGTCCAAAAGCACCACCATGGTCAGTACCTCAGGTGCACAACTATATACATGGTATTATTCATCAGTAATATTCACAGAAGTCCCAAAAAGAATTATAGAGAGAAGAGCGACCAAATCCAATTTCCTGGTCAATGGACACGTGCAAATTAAACCATCTCTGGCAAGTTGATTATCCACCTTCTACTTGAATATATCCAACAAAGGGCAAAAAAACCATCTCTCTAGACAATTGGTTTTACTATTTGACCACTTGTACTTCTAGGAAGTTTTATTTTACTTTTAACTAAAATCTAACTTCCTGTTAATTCATTAAATTACATCCTATACTTAAAATAAAAGAGAATTGGTTTTGATCTTCCTCAGTGTGCTATTGTATTCCCCCTATAACTTTTTTTCAAAGCTAAACCTTTACAGCTCCTTCATTCACTTCATAGCCCTTAGTTTTAGATTCCTGATCATCTTTGGTTGTTGTTTTTTTCTGAATTGTTCCAATCTTTCTGACTCCTTATAAAAAAGGACAACCAAAGTTGACATAGTATCAGAGCTGGCTTTGACCAAAGCAGAATAAAGTGGGAAAAATTGTTTTCCATAATGTAGAATTATCCTTCTGTTGATCCAGCCTAAAATTGATTTCCCTATTTTGCATCAAAAAGACCTTCAGATCCGCTAAACAGATGAAAAATTCCTCCTTAGTGGGCAGGTAGCAGCTTACTAATCAAACAGATACCACAGTACATAAAACTATTCAGATATGGTGAATTGCTTGGTACTTGGCCACCTGAATGTGAACACAAGCTGCCAGAGTTACACAGAATAAGTTGAGAAATTTCCTAGCTGACAATTTCAAAACTCCAATTTCTATAATGTGAAGTCACTGTCATGAGGAATAAACTTATGGCTGTCCAATTGCTGCCTCCTTGCTGTTTGGTAATCAGGCCTTAGCAACCTGCTTTTAAAGAGCAAAGTGTCATTTCTAGCACGCAAACTAGTGGTGGATCCATGTTTATACTAACCAGCTACATTTACAAAGCCTTACACTCATTTCCATGTTTAAATCAAAGGCAACAGGATGGTCATGGGAAAACCCTGTTAACTGAGTTTCTTGTAGCTACTTAGTTCTATTGCAATACTTTCCTGACCAGGTGTTGGAGAAAATGTACAGATGACCCACAAGCATTGCAGAAAAAAATAATAATTACCCAACAGCAAAGCAATAAAAGGTTTAATGTATTCTTCTCCATTATACAATCTATATTTAGAAGCTGTAAAAATTTCCAGCATCCAGCCCACCACCACATTTGGAAGCAGCATTTTCTATACAGGGAAAATTCTAACCTCTTAAGCCTAGGCATATAATTGTGTCTGGAGTTTATAAAAACAGAGACCACTGATGAAATCACAGAGTGACGAACACTACTGAAAATTTGCAAGCACAGTCTGTGTAGTTTGCAGCAATCATAATTCATACTTCTAGCACCTCTAAACTTTCACAGTTACAGGCAAATCACTAAGTGTATATGTATGCATGTGAGAAAAAAAGGGGATCATTAGCTGGGGATCCTAAAACTTAATGAAATTAAGCTATTTGAGAGACAATGAGAACATTATTGTTGGGGGTTTTTTAAAAAAAGATTGTGCTTTGTAGAAAGAAATATGGTAGTCTGATTATACTATTGCTTAGCCTGAATCTACTCAGATATTAATTCCAACAAGACTGTTTCATAGTCTTTCTCCACTGTTTCTGCAAGCCAATGTCACACTTCTGATGTTGTATTCCTTGAGATATTTATTCATGTATCACTATTACTCACATTGCCCACATTGAACAAAATAGTGAATTTTAAAATTAGGTAAACCCACTGAAAGAAAGGGAGTATGTTTGTAAGCAAGAAAGAAGGGTAGGTGAGGTTCAGAAAAACAATTATTTCACAGATCAGGATGTTAGCTTACAAAGCTAGTGGAAACATACTTTTTTTTTTCAACAATCTACATTACACATTCATTTCATGAGAATTGTCCCTAATCTCATTAAGGAAAAATAAAACTGGGTAAAGGTAAAGGTTTCCCCTTGCACATATGTGCTAGTCGTTCCCAACTCCAGGGGGCAGTGCTCACCTCCGTTTCAAAGCTGAAGAGCCAGCACTGTCTGAAGACATCTCCGTGGTCATGTGGTTGGCATGACTAAATGCCGAAGGAGCACAGAACACTGTTACTTTCCCACCAAAGGTGGTCCCTATTTTTCTTCTTGCATTTTTACATGCTTTCAAACTGCTAGGTTGGCAGAAGCTTGGACAAGTAATGGGAGCTCACTCCATTACTCAGCACTCAGGATTCAAACCACCAAACTTTCTCATTGACAAGCTCAGTGTCTTAGCCACTGAGCCACCATGTCCCTAAAAATGGGACACAAGTCCAATTTTGCTTTGTTTGATAGCAGCATTTACAGACTTTTGTCCAATTAATATAGCAGCTTTGAATAATTCAACTTTTGCCTGCAAAAATGCTGTGACTTAGCTCAGGTGGGCTTTAGTGCCACATCTCTTAATCAAAATACATGGAATCAAGGAAGTGATATTGATACTCTAGACAAGCAGCAATGGCCATCAGCTGACATCATCACAATCATGTTGGAGAAAGCTCTCCATAATTACAGTCATTGTATCTCATTCACTAGCTCCAAATTATAGTTTGTTTGTTTGTTTGTTTGTTTGTTTGTCAAATTTATATACCGCCCTTCTCCTGCAGTACTCGGGGTGGTTTACAGGGCATTAAGAATATACAATACAAAATTTTAAACTGAATTAAACTAATTAATTAGCCCCAACAGACACAGTAATTTCTGGGACAGATTCAAGCCCTCAGGACTTGCAGCCATACTAATTTAAGTAATATTTCTTCCTTCCTCTACAATCCTAAAAAATCTCAAAGGTCCTGCTCTGAGAAATCTTGCCTGTTAAGATAAGTCAGGTAATTACTTACCAGCAGACTTTCTATTGAGGAGTCTCCTTAATGTCTGGATGACAGACAACGTTCTTAATCATTCAGAGTTTTAATCCTTATGCCATGTTGCTTTTTATTTCCATAGAACTGCTAAACCTCTAGCAAAGTCAGGCCTAGCTTTTGCTGCTTTTACATGACTGCACTTGTTAATGTATTTGCTTATTATATTGTTGATTTGATTTATATGGATTTTATTGCTGTTCCTCTGGTGCTACAATTAAGTTCAGAGGAAATCTACATGGAATTAAAAATGGTTACACAACAGTGACAGAGGGCAGTTGATTCCCTCATGTCTTCCCATTGGCCACTGTAAAAAAAACAGAATGTTTGACAAGTGAAGGAAGTTATTTTAATGTGGAAAAAAATCATTCAAGGGCTTGGACTTAAATCTTCCTAAAATATGTGCATTGAAAGTGGCAGGATGGTTAAGCTATTTTCTCAAGACTCAAAGCTTCCTTCATTACCCTTCCATTTAAGTACAGGGTTGTTGCAAGAATAAAAGGAGTGTGAATTTAAATGTATATTCCAACGTCAGGATGTCCTCTTCTGATTTTGAAACAGGATACTTCACAACTACCTAAAGTGGCCCAGCTTTGAAATAGGGCATTCAGATCATAAAATGTTTTGCACCCCTTTAATACACATAGCTTACTTTGGGCAGCCTTCCTGACAGCCTTCTTTCATCATCCTCTTCCTTTTGCGAATTGTGCATTTTTTTAAGAACGTATTATTGCAAAATAATATCAGGATAGCAATTCTAGGAATTCCTGCACAAGTTTCTGGATAAGAGGGCAAGAGGATAAAGTACTGCTTTGATTGGGGGTGGGGAAGGATATTCTAAATTGTTCACAGTGATGAAAAAACATTGAAGTATGCATTTTGTGAAAATTAATATTGACAAAAAATATCCTATTATTTAAAACTTCCTGTCAGGATAGTAAACATTGTTCAAGAGGGAGGGGTTTATTCAGGAACAAACAAACAAAGCAGGGCTGTTGTATTTTATATTTGTAGGAAATTGTGTACCAAGATAACCATCAGGAATTCCCTCCTGAAAACTGTGTTTACCTTATACCCAAGCTTCTTGTGAACCATTCTTGGCTTTTTGATAATTTTTTGTGTATTTTTTACAAGCATGTAGCAATTCCTTGTAACGCCTTGATGTCTCATTTCCACCCTTCCTCAGCCTGTTATTTCCCATCCAGCTAAGTCAATAGGCTGGTCCAGGTCAGGCAGTAGAGTCTGGATTTCTGCCAGAAACCTTAATTATAGCAACGTCCTCTTCCTCTGACAGGGTGTACATGTTCATTTCAAAGTCACCTGGCCTGGTGACCAAACACAACCAATTTAATGTAGTTGTATCTCCCCTTCCACAGCAAGATTGATCAGAAAAAGTAGCTCCATATTAATTTAGTCTGTAGCTCTGCAAAAAGTGACTGACATTTGCTTTACTTCCTCATCTCTTCAAATCAAATGCATAAGGTCAGGTTTTTTAAAAGAAAATAATATTCCTGGTTTAGGAGAACCAAATTGATGCAGTGGTTAAAGCATCAGGTTAGACAACAGGAAGCTATGAGTTCTAGTCTCATCTTAGCATGAAGTTCGGTGACCTTGGGTCAGTCAATCTCTTTCAGCCCTGGGAAGGAGGCAACACTTGCCAAGAAAACCACAGGGATTTATCTAGGTACGCTCCAAGAATTAAGACATAATTAAATGGGAAAAAAGTCCTGGGTTAATCATTCCTACAAATAATTAGTTCCCATAGTTGCAATTATGCAAATGATGCTCAAGCTATGGTCCCCAGGTTTGCCAGCCTAATTAAAGAGTACATGGGTATATGTATCACATCTTTTTGCCTGCTGTCAAACAAATGCAATTTCCTTCCCACAGAAGACCAGCGGCAAAGAACACAATGAGAACAGGGTTCACCAATCTAATTGGACATTTGCATCTAAGGTTTCTCTCTCTGAAACAGCTACACTGGCATGGAAATTGGGGTGGGGCTCTCAATACACTACGTCTTCTCAATACCAGATCCCTTGGGATACATAATGGACAAAAAAATCTGCTTCAATGTTTGGGCCAGTTTAGCTAGTCTCCAGCATTCCTGATCTTTCCATTTTGAAATGAGGCCAATATAATGATTCCCTAGTTCAGAAATACAAGAGATATTATATTTGCACATCTTCTTCTCTGTTGACTCCTGTTCAAAAAGAAGCATCTAAAAATATACTCTTGAAACATCAGAGAGCTGCTTAGGAAATGGTTTTGTTTGTAAAAGAGGCATGCCACTCTTTGCGTCTATTCTCAGAAGCTGATTCACTAAATTGAATGGAATTTATTCCCAGAGAAACTTGAGAAAAATTGTTGAGTTCATGAACATCTAATGTCACTCATGCATCTAGTCAACATAATGGTTATTTAATTGCTGTCACATTTCATGAAAACTTGGAATTTCAAGGTTGGAAACCTGCTTAGAAACAGCATCTGATAAATTGTAGGAAACACAGAAACAGAAACTTTTGCCAAAAGATTTACAGATCCCCATTTAGGGGATTTTAATATTGCACAGCCCATTTGCAATATTAAAATCACACTTCAAGAGTTAGCTTATTAAATATTATTATTCTTGGGTGAAGGTGATGCGATGGCTCAGCAGTTCAAGTTGCTGAGACTGTCCAACATGAGAGATGACAACCTGGGTTCAAGACCTGAGTTTCATGACATGGGGCGAGCTCCTGTTACTTGCTCCAGCTCCCACCCGCCTAGAAGTTTGAAAGCATGCAAATGTGAGTAGATTAATAGGTACCACATTGGTGGGAAGGTAACAGCATTCCATGTGCCTTTACCATATAGCCATGTGGCCACAGGATCATAGAAACTGTCTTTGGGCAAGGCTGGCTCTCTCTACCAAGAAACAAAGATGAACATCACCCCCTAGACATGACTGGACAGGGAAACCTTTACCTTTTCCTTGGGTGAGGGGAACAGTAATGATTAACAGATTTATCAGAGCAGAGTTTTATTTTTGATCAAACTTTCACAGAGTAAGCATTACTTTTACAGATACATGAGAAATTTGATTCTACTGAAGGAGAGGAGGTGTGGCTCATCCAAAGTTACTAAAAAAGTGGAATTGGACATAAAATGGTATTCATTTTATTGTGCTTTTCTACTTGTTACCTTCAAATTAAATGAAAGATTCTTATTTTTCTCATTTACTCCATTATGCTAGAAGAACTTTTTAAAAGTATCAATAACATAGTTATAACAGGCATAGATGAGCCATGTAAACGTAAAGTCAATGTACCTTATTGCTAGATATGAGTAATTTTATGCTTCAAAAGAGAGAGGTTTACCGATCCATTAATTTAAAATTCAGGAGTGTCAAACTGATGGCCCATGGGCCAGATGCATTACATGCAGGCCGTGCCCAGCCTGGCTCCACAAACAGGGAAAACGTCATGAAATGTCACATGACAGCAATGTGACACAGCAAGTTTGACACCCGTGACTTAAAGAGACACCTGCTGTATATAGATATTGCTCTCCTTGCAGGGCTTCTATGAGAAGAACCTAGGAAGAAAAAAAAAGGCAAGGAGTGCTATGATTTTTACAACAGGCACGGAAAGACATCTATAAGGGCTTGGGAAATTAAGGCAAGACACCAAGACACCAAAAAGTTTGGTTTGGTCCTTACATACTTTAAAAGAGGAAGATCAGATGAAAGTGATATGAGACAGGCAAGTTGCAGTTATTCTCTTGGCAAAGATCCGTCCATACAGGGAATCTGTGGCTAATCAGTCATGAAAAATCTACAACTAGTGGAATTCTGTAGAGAGGCTGAGAAGACGACTATTCTTTTTTTAATCCTGCTACAGGGACTAGCAAACAATCGGAAACCAAAAGATTCCAGTTCTAGTCCCCGGTATATCAATCATTATTAATCACACCAAAAATAGATAAAGATTCTCTAACTTGCTTGTTTTCTTGCAGATGTTACCTACTTTGGGTAATGAAACATCTGCAAGAAAACAAGCAAGCCCAGAGAACACCAAGGACCTCTCATTTCAACCCTGAGCTACAAATATCCTCCTTTAGTAGTAGTTAAATGTTTCTCTGACTCCTGGTGAGAACATAAATACAACCATGCTCCTTTCTTCGCTAAAGTATGGAAGTGGTTTGCTACTGGCTTCTTCCAAGATGTTTTCTAATTTACAATCCTGATGGTCTCCCACTCGTATCCTAACCAGTCCTACCCCATTTAGCTTCCAAGACCAGATAACATTAGTAGAAGGTCTCACTTGCTGCTAAGATAAAGGATTGTGTATGCTTGGTTTAGCTCACAAGAATGTTGATAGGGAACACTGATATCCAGATTACAGATGGAAAGTAACTGCATCTTTACCCACCTCCTCCTAAAAAGAGATAATATTAAGTGGGTTAACTATTCCCACAGCAATTTCAATGTCATGGGTTGATTGCTGTTAGTTGACCTTTATGTGACAAGCTGTGAACAGGATCACAATTACTTCTTCAGCATTTCAGGGGTTAGTGCTGAGAAAAGTCCAAAGGTATGTTCTTAAGAAGAAAAAAACATCAATGCAAATGTCTCACAATAAACTTAAAAGCTAGGGTACTTGGGAATTTCTGGGACTCCCAAAGTGGAATCAACTTTGCATTCCCACTGGAAATCAAAATGTTATAGAAAGGTCAAGCACAATAATTCAATGAACTGTTTTCTTTTTCATTCCACCTTTTGGACCCATTAAATGTGGGTTTAATGACTCTGGAACCTCAGTACTACACAAGCAGATCTGGATTCTGACAGCAATTTAGCATCAGTGTTGAACTTTTAACCTAAAATATCTTGATGAATAATTGCTAGCTGGCAGAAGTTCTATCTGATAAGGGCTGTGTATGTATATTTAAATAACATTCAGATCAAAAAGTGCTGTTTTCTGGGCAAATTAAATGGCAGGCAGTAAGTCATGTGAGCCTTAATATATACCTAGAAGTAAAAGCTGCTCCTTTCTGTGAGATTTATTCCCCTCCCCCACCACCAAAAAAATCATGCAGGAATAATCCCAATGTCCCATTACAATTGTCTATATGCAATACACTGTTATATTTTATTCTATATGTTTTGCAAACTTAATCATCATTTAACATCTTTACACCTCTGGCCAAAACTTCCAGGCACCAGTGTATCTCATTAGAACCTATAAAACAATAAAAGAGCAATCCACGATGTAACTCCTCAAATTGGGAACACTACTCAACCTGAATCAAAGGCCTGAGGAAAGATCACATGTTAATCAACTTTATATAGGCCTCAAGGGTTGGGTTCAACCATATTTTGGGGGAAAGGTCATTCCAAAGGGCAGAGAGACTATCCTCAATGACTGTCTGAAGCATATCTTTTGAGTCCCACAAGATGACATGGTTTTAATGAAGAGACCCAGATTGTAGCTTACTTTTTGGAGTATGTGGGATAGGCAGATCCCCTGGGAGTAGATGGGCGGGACAAATAACCCAGTCTAATGCCATGTAAAGATTTATAGGTGGCAATCAGCACTATAAATTACACCACACAGCAGGTGCTGTTCATAGAGTAGAGGTTTCACAGGGGCTTAACAAGAAATGTCCAGAACTACCCATGTTGCTGTGTCTGAACTAACTACATTTACTAGAAGGTCTTTCAGGGCAGTCCCATGTGGAACATGCTGCACAGTCATAATTAATGGTAGCCACATAAACTTAAGCCAAGCTAGATGGAAGCCCCTAGTTAGTCTTTTCTTAAGAAAATTATTTTATATTTAGATGATACCTAAGTCACAATAGGTGGCAGCACCTAGATGATCCTGGCTGATCTGACTAAACCTGGTTAGTATTTGAATGGAAAATCACCAGGAAATTACAAAGCTGTATGACAGAGAGGGGAAAAAAAACATACTGGAAGAATAGAAATGTAACTCATTTCCACACTGTTGTCAAGAAAATTATATGGCATGTTGAAGAAGATTTTGAGAGCTAAGTTTGACTTGCAGGAATGGTAACTTTAGATATTTCAGGATTCAGCACTCAGCTGAGAAGTTTCTGTCAACAACACCTACAATAGATAGCACCTATGGCAGTGTTTCTCAGCCTTTGCAACTTGAAATCTTGAAGTTGAAATCTTGAAGTTGAAGTCCAGAAATCTTCACATTGCTTAGATTGAAAAAGCCCTACCTGTGAGTTCTGCTGTCTGGCATACCCATCTTAATTCAGCATGTCATAGAATCAAATGCAGTGTTAAGTTCACCCTTTGTCTTTTAGTGAAAAGACAACAACCAAAGACTTCTCTCAAGGCATAGCAACCAGGGAAAATGCAAAACATATGATGGCTCATGGATAAACAAGGAAACAAAGGTGAGCCAACTCTCAGAACCTCAACTAATCCAGGATACACTTCACTTCCCCAAGTCAGAAGGACAAATGAGCAGCATAGGAAAGTATGTGGATACTTAAGACAAGCACTTTTCCTGCTTTGTGGAAAATAAGTGTTATTAAACGTCCAATAACTTAGGGGGCTTGAAATGTCTGGGGTACAGGGCTGATTTTTTAATCATAGTTTTTAAAACAATGATTTTATCTGTGGTTTATTTAAATGACTTTTTAAATATTGCTATGTCACATCGGCTCTATTATGTGAATTTATTAAGTACTCAGGGTAGAAGTAACACAAATAAATTCTGCAGAGAAAACAAAATGTCACATTTGATTTCTAATACTCAGAAGTTTCCTGTGAAAATTCTAAAAATATTCACAGCCTAACTGTAATAATAGGGGCAAATATAACTCTGGGGTTTTGTTGCATTGGCAGGGAGGCCCCATCAGAAAGAGCCGGCCAGAGACTTTAGAATGGTAATGACCTGTTGTTGGGCTTTGCTCCAATAGCTTTGTAGCTGATGAATATTAGAGGAGGCATCAGATAAGCTTACAACATGATTTAATAACTGCATCAGTTCAGCAGCTATGTCAGCAGATGTCCAGCCTAGTAAATCTACTTATTGCTTCTAAAAGGTCAGCAGCAGCTGAATGAGACAGCAAATGGGGGAATGTGACAAAGATGTAGAACACCGGATGATTTAAAAACAGAATATGATTCAAACAATGGCTCAGAATCATTCGAGGGTCTCAAAAACCACTGTGTCCAATCCTGCAAGTTCCAAATAGCCACTGCTGCAGCATTAGGTAGCCAATTGCCACTTAGAAACTTCTGACAAAAGAACATTCACAGTGCATGAGATACACTGTTCCAACATTCAACAACTCATCACCCCAGGAAGCTCTGTTGAAAGTAGATGGAGTTCCAACCATCAAATTATGCTCTTCAAGAAGCAAAAGTGTGGTATTTTCCAGTGGGATAATCCGCTTTCTGTTTCTTCCTACAATAATAAAGTAAGGGCCACTTGACAAAACTTTGCAAAAAGAATTTTACTTCTCTCTCTTTTTTAAAAATTTCACTTCTTGAGGTGGAGCAATTAAATTGATGCGGTTATCTTCCTATTCCAACATTTAGCTGTAAAGTGAACATAAATCTCTATGTGTTAAAACCTATGATTTAGAGCAGTGGTTCTCAACCTTTTCTTCATCACCCTTTAAATAACTTTTGTGGCCCCTGACCATGTTCATGGATCCCCAAGACTTAAGATTTAAATCATAACATTTATTCAAGCCTTTGCAGACACTCTGTGATGACATCACAGCCCCTCTGAGGGTCACAGAGAACAGGCTAAGAACCACCGATTTAGAGCATTTCTTCTGGGGCAATAAAAAAAACAAAATTTGTTCTATAATGCGTATCTTCATATGCATCAGGTATCCACTTTCTAAGCCAAACATAGCCAACTCCTTCAATAGTTCCTCTAAAGTGCAATAACAGAAACCTTTGTTTTCAGACGGTACAATATATCCATAATTCGACAGAATGAATGATATCTGATCACAGCTTATTGCATTGTTGCTTTGCTAAAACTATTGAAATGGTAAACTGTAAGTGGGGAAATCCACTTCTTGTTGCATCTTTTTTAAAGCCCATAGATTTATGTTCCAGGGGTTTGGTTTAGAGATCATGTTTTTCCACATAATTAGTGGCATTGTTTTTTTAGGATTTTTGTTTATTATAATTTGTTATTTAAAATTAGGCATCTATGGAAAATGGAATGCAAGACAGCATAAAGATAAGGGTACTGTGGCAGGCAGGCAGGCAGACATAATTATCTATATCATCTATCTATCTATCTATCTATCTATCTATCTATCTATCTATCTATCTATCAATATACTGTCATTTCAAAGCTAAGATACAGATTTTCTGCATTATTAAGATGTCCCCGCTTACTATTTTTTTACTTCTCTGTCAGCCACATAGAATTTCTAAGTACTCTCTACTGACAAAAACTTATTAAGAGATCACAAAGGACTACCAATTTCATTTTCAGCAGTCCAGTCGTAGCCTACTCTGAAACATTAATCTTAAGCTTAAATAGAAGTAGAAGAACAGTTGAAGAGGAAAAAAAAAACTTCTCTTCATCTGGGCCCATAGAACTCTGTTGGGTCCAAAATTTGAAACCAGATGTATCCAGTATTAATGTCCAACACCCAAAAAGATTAGCAAAAAGGGTATGCACCCTCCCAGGCATGTTGTGTATGCTGCATTCAACAACATGCTTAATTAATTTACTGTGAGAGACAAGAAATGGGAGCAATTTCCTGCCTAGAGGCCTTTATCTTCCCAAATATTTAATAGTTTATGTAAGACATGCTGAGTCAACAGATGCTATGTAAAAGGAAGCAACAAAAAGCTAGTATACTGACATTCTATACTATCATGACTTCCTCTTTTTTATATCTTAGTAATAAAAGGCTAATACTCCTCACCATTGCCAAACACATTTTGCTCTAATTTAACTCAGATTGGAAGAGTTTATTAACATCATAATGCTGGGACCACTACAGGACTTGTTTTTGAAAGCAGCTTAAGTATAGATTAATATATCCTGCTCTTCTCCATAATGTAATGGTTCTGGTTTGGGAATTAATCATAAGCAAAACCATAAGGTGAATTAAGGTTCTCAGCAGCTTAGCCCTTGAAATTGCTTTGAGTATCAGGAATCTCTTCTGGAATATTAACCCAGTGGAAAAATGCATTTCTTTTGAGCACGAAAAAGATTATGGTTTTCTCTTTCTGCAAATTATAAGGGATACTTCCAAGGCATTATTGTTTCTATACCCCCACTTGACAAATATCTTTGGCAGATTTGGGCTACTAACCTTTTAAAATTCAAAACCTTTTTGTCTTAACAAAAATGCAGCCATTCAGAACT
>JANHFR010003067.1:115939-131183 GCA_032468015.1 Mimophis mahfalensis | reverse complement strand
TATTTATTAAACCTATACACTGAATATATATTAAAGGAAGCTGGATTGAAAGAAGATGATTATGGTTTTAATATTGGAGGGAGAAACATCAATAAAAGGTATTATGCTAATGATGCTGTCATGACAATCAAAAATTTAAAGGATCTGCTAGCTCTGGTAATCAAAGATAAGGAGCAAACTGAAGAAACAGGACTAAAATTAAATATAAAGATGATCGAACTATTGATAACCGGCTTTAAAATTGGGAATGGTCGAACAACCGGCTTTAAAATTGGGAATGAAGATACAGAAGTGATGGATAACATCTGCCCTTTAAGAATAACCATCAGCAATAAGAAATAAGCAGTCAAGATATATACCACTGATTACCGAGTAGAGAAGCCATAAAGGCATTGGAAAATATATTCAGATGCCATAATGTGTTTATAACTACAAAGATCAGAACTGTGTAAGTCATGTTATTCCCTGTGACACTCTACGGAAGTGAAAGTTGACTTTGAAGACACAGGAAAGAGGCGTATTGATGCCTTTGAATTTTGCTATTGGAAAAGACACCTTAGAATACAATGGACAACAAAAAAACCTAACCAATGGACCATTGAACAAATCAGCCCAGGGTTTTTATTTGAGGCCCAAATTAACCAGGCTCAAATTATACTATTTTGGACACATTATATGAAGACCCTGGTCTCTGGAAGAAGCCCTAAGTGCTGGGAAAGGCAGAAGGAAAGAGAAGAGGATGAAAAGCAGCAACATGGATGGACCCAGTTAGAGTGGTGATGTGTACGGTGTTGGAAAACTTGAAAGACCAGGTTAAGGAGATCATCATGGAGTAAATCTTACCTATGCAATTCCTAGGAGTTGGATTCAATGACAGTGGCAATGGGTGCAAGAGGGAAAGTAAACTGAACTTTCATCCACATAAAGTGAAGGTGTTTCTAATTAGTGTAAAAAAAAAAAGAACGGAATAAACATCTACCCAACTATACCTTATTTATTATATTTTTTTGTTTAGTTAATTAGTTCAAAATTCTATGGATTTTTATTTATTCTTAGCCATCTAGAATCAAAGACATGGTTCCAAAGCTGCTCAATCACTTCCTAATCATTGTAATCCTAGTCTTTCCCCATCACTGTTTCATAATGCTTGGCTATATTCCTTGTCCTTTCCATCTAGGATGGAAGGAGGCAGGGTGTAGGCAATAATATCAAGTTTGTCCACATTTTAAACTCAGTAGTTCTGCAACATTTAGGAATCAACCCTTACATTACAAGTCAACCCTCATACTTCATGTAGTTCAGTGGTTCTCAACCTGTGGGTCGGGACCTCTTTGGGGGTCGAACGACCCTTTCACAGGGGTCGCCTAAGACCATCAGAAAACACATATTTCAATACAAATACAGGTGTATGTGAAAATAATTTTATGGTTGGGGGTCATCACAACATGAAGAACTGTATTAAAGGGTCGCGGCATTAGGAAGGTTGAGAACCACTGATGTAGTTTAATACAGCAGGTATGTTTTGTACCAATTATATTTTGGGAGTATCTTTAGGGATAGTCCCATGTAGAATACACTGCAATAAACCAGCAGCATTGTCATCTGTTCATTTAAAGCATGCATCATTGGTGAGGCTGGCCATTCAATCAAAATATATCTTTAAGGGTTAGGCCCCAGAGTAATACAGTAATACTGGAAAAGTTGAGAAAATGTAATAAGGTACTACATTCCCTAAATACATTTGTATTGTATAGAAATCTTCTGATCTCAAATAATATACTGTGATCCAAATAAACACACAAAAAGTTATCCAGTTATGATAAGCATGGATAGTGCCTTTCATATTATGTTGATTTATAGTGATTTTTTTTTCTATTTTGTAAACTCTATTTGTGTTGGGGTTTTTTAAGGAGAAGCTATGTACTATATGTATTTTTTTTCTTTTACCACATTAGTTGCATTAACATAATTCCTAGGTATATACGTGTAAAAAAGAGGAGAGAACACACACACACACACACACAAATCTATCATGTAAATGAAAAGTCAGATACTATACATGTGAAAATTTATCATATATACACCAGATTATAAAACACTGCTGTTAATGTAAATCATAAAATACAACCAAACATTGGGTTGTGGTTCCAGCTTTTGAAATCTCATTACTTTAACTTTATGTGTGATTTTTTTCCTAATGTGGCAATTGCACTTATGCACCATTTAACATCATTGTAATGTAAACTGTATTTAATTCATATGTCAATTAATTATATTGTGTGGGCTGTATTTTCCTCATTTAGAAACTGGAACACAGCTTGGTAAAATTGTCCCTTAAACTCTAAAACAGATGTTCTTGTTTTAACTGTACTGTGTATGCTGTTTAAACTGTATACTCTGCATACTGTATTCTGTATATACGTAGTTGGGGAACTACAGGTAGTCCTCAATTTACAGCCACCTTTTAGTGACCATTCAATGTTAAAACAGCATGGAAAAACTTGATTTAGGTCAGTTTTTCACTCAGCCATTGCAGCATTCCCGGCCAGTTACCAAAGGGCAAAGTCAATGTGGGAAACTATATTCGCTAGATGACCACATGATTCACTTAACAGCTGCAATGATTTGTTTAACAACTGTGGCAAAAGCATTGTAAAATGAGGCGCAACTCACTTGCTCACAACAGCCTTGCTTAGCAACAGAAATTTTGGGCTCAGTTATGGCTGTAAGTCGAGAACTGCCTGCATTTACTGCCATCAGTGGGAGACCTGCTTTCTTTCTTCACACCGTAGTGTCTGTAGCTTCTCTTTCACTGGTTGCAGATTGTCAGCGATTGAGAAAAAAAAAAACTTTGCAGTGGTCGACATGGCAACTTTAAGTATCCGTTTCCTCTTACCATAAAATACAGGAAGAGTCAATATGTGCTCATGAACCCCAGCACCTTTGCTCTTGAGGGGAGTCTGGATGTTTGAATATTCTTACGTGACAGTGTTTTAGGACTACATTGAAGTGCAAGTGATTAAAATGTTAAGAAAATATTTTATTACTGTGGTTTTTAGAGTTAGGTGATTGGCAACATCTAACCCAGTGGAATTTCAAAAGTGGGAATCCCAGACAGACTAATAGCATGGGCTATTACCTAAATGAAAATACTTTTGCATGGTTGAATTGTTGTGATGTATTCATCATAGAATACAATTTACTTTGTATAATGTTACCCTTCATGCTTTGTTGTCTCAGCTTAGTTTGTAAAGCCACTTCTTCAGGAGTGGCCCAGAGGTACTGCTGGTCTCAATGTCGATTCCTATTAGATAGAGTTTCCAAGCATTTGAATGCAATTCCAGCCATTCAAATGTGTAGAACTTCTTCTTAGCTTGTAATCCTTCACTGACAATATGAATCTTCTGTAGAGCAAATTGCTTTTCATTACTGAACTGACTGAGAGCCTGTTTGGTGTAGTGGTTAAGGTGAGGATCTGGGAGACCATGGGTTCTAGTCCTGTCTTAGGCAAAAAGCCAGCTGGGTAACATTGGGCCAGTTTCAGCCATAGGAAGGGGAAAAAATGCAGAGATTTGTTTAGGCAGTATCAGAGAACTGTCCCAAAGGTGTTTTTTTAAGAGGCAACTGGACTTTTCTTTGAAGAAGTTTCACTTCTCATCCAAGAAGCTTCTTCAGCTCTGACTGTATGGTGAGGAATGGAAGGATTTATCTTCCTTGGTCATTTACATTCTTTTAATGAGCTGTTAAGGCCACCTGGAGGTTTATCTGTGTCCTCAAGGTCACTGAGTAGTACAAATGGGTGTGGAGCCTTCTTGGAACTGCTGAAAGGACTGTGTTGTAGACTAGAGATAGATGATGTCCTATCCCCTCCCATTTAATTTTGACATAGATGGCCCCTTTGACCCCTCTTTCAAACCAGGGGTCCAAAATGTGGACTTTCGCAGTCTTCAGAAAAGTGGCCTTTATCTTTTAAATGCAGGTAGACTGCTGAATCTTTTTCCTGATGGGTTTGTTCTCCTACGTTGTGTCATAAACGCATGAAAACTGGAAACAATTGAATGGAAGAAAAGAAAAACAAACCCTGAACAAAGAAGATCCTAGAGGCGTCACAGCAGAGAGACACTGATCATGCACTTCCTTTTGGTTGCTTTACAGAGCCTGCTCCCCTTTTCAGCTTCCTTTTGGAACAAACCAATTTAGTTAACTAGGTTTTACACTCTACAGAATCCAGTAACCTAATTGAATTAGTTTCCGGCTTGCTTCCTTTATTTTCTACAAGCTTCATAAAATTACCTGTGCACAACAGAATATAAAACTGCAGGGAAAGTACAATACTTTTGTCCAGTGCAGCATAAAAACGTATTAAATACATTCTAAACCACCACAACAAAATGAATACAGCATCTAATATAATCCACAAAGGGTTTTTTTTTGTTTTGATTTTTTGGAAGTTGTGGCCTTAGCATCCTCAAGATAGTGGAATTGGCACCACGAACCATGGGAAGATACATGCTCAGCATTACAAGACAAGATAGAAAGACTTGCACATTGATTAGAGAACAAATAAAAGTACACAATATCATCAAGGGAGTAAAAGCACTGAAATGGAAATGGGCTGGTCAATAGTAAGAAGAACTGATGGCAGGTGGACCAAGGCAGCCACAGAAAGGATCCCGCTTGCTAAAAAGCATCCATGAAAGAGACCTAAAACAAGATGGATTGATGACATCAGCAAGTATTGCTGGCCCAATTGGCAAAAGCAAGCTCAGGGCCATATTGATTGGAAACATGCGGAAGAGGCCTTCACTGTGCAATGGATAAACAATGGCTAAATGATGATGATGATATGCAGTACTGTATACTGTATGCTCATACTGTATACTGTATATATGCAGTGTGTGTGTGTGTGCACACACGCGCGCACACACACGCACACACACACACACACACACACACTACAAACACACATGATAAACATACACCCCATATCATAATTCTGAAGATTGTTATCTTTGTCTTCTCTGGAAGAGAATTATCTCCTAGGTTTTTGATTGTGTAGTTCAACAGCCAGTGTGCAACTTAAAAAAACAAGTACTGGTAACTAAATATTTATTTCATATCTTGTAAGCACCCATGACGTTCTGTGGCAGATGTTAAACTAAGTTCTACATTGTTTATACATACAGTATAGCCAGGTTCAACTAAGTTCCCCCCCCCCCTTTTTTTTTGGTTTGACTTTGAATGCATGCCTGCTGAAGCCTCGGAAGATACTGTGTTGTGTAGCCATTTAATGATGAGAAGCTTGCAAGGTGAATGCGAATACTATTGGCAATTTATGGGATGGCTCTGAAAGAGTGCCAAGAGAGTTTGAATGATGTTTTCTGTTGTTACTGCTGTTGCTATTCAAATGCTCCTGGGGGATTCTCAGGAGGGATACAGCGGGGATAATTTGATGCTTCAGTTTTAATGAGCAATTGAGATATAGGAAGGAAATTGAAGATGAAGCTGAGTTCTTTGCTTAGATGGCCAATCTTGTTAGCATGGTTGAGATTTTCCTCGCCCACCTTTTATTGTACATACCCCACTAAGTTAGAGTGAGGTCAACTTGAGTTTTTCTGAATGCTAACTCGGTTCTCAAGATTAAAGGAATGCATTTGTCCTTTTTGCTTGTGTAACAGTTTCAAAATATTTACTTCATTATTACCTTCTTGGCTGTCTTCAGTTGTAACTATTTCTGCTGGTCGTCCAGTTTAATTTACATGTTGGATCCTGGATGTAGTTCTGGCAGATTGTGAATTCCATGTGGATAATCAATATACAGGGTGTTTTTGCTTTTGCATCCAGTGCTTGGGACACAAATTTGGAATCTTTGGAATCGCATAAGGAATCTTTGAAATAGCATAAATTCATTTCCAAGAAAACCTATGTTTAAATATCTTGGATTGAAATAAATGACATTGATGGGAAATTCGGAATGGGTCTTCTTTTCACAGAATTTGCTTTGCAACATGAACTACTGTTTCTTTTTCTTACTGGTTTTTGAATAATAGAGTTTGGTTTTAATAAGCTTCTCTGTAAAGAGTGAAAATTTTAAATCTGTGAGTTCTGAAGTAGCAACTGAGGATAGTCGATCATAAAAGATCTACCATGATTGCTATCTCACAGTATCAGTAAATATTAATGACAGTTACATTTTTATGACCTAAGTTCTTAGCTGAAAATACTAGTTTCATTTCTTTTCCAATATCTCTTTGCAGTGCTATAAATACAGTATTGGGTGTTCTTTTTACAGTTCTTCCTGGGAAGTTCACACTCTGCTACACATTTTTAAAATTGAACTGTATCTGCAAAACGAAGTCTAGTGCAGGGGTGTCAAACTCATGGCTTGCGGGCCGGATGCGTCATGCGCTGGCCACCCTCTTGCCTGGTTTAGCAAAGAGGAAAAAAGTTGCGATATGTCATGTGATGATGCGAGTTTGACACCCCTGGTCTAGTGTGTTCCCTACATTTAGTACTGCCTAAATAGTCCTGATGAAGTTTCTCCATTATTTCTTGTCATGTCTGAGTTGGAGTAGCAGCTCTAGCATCATACAGATTTTGTATAATGCAATGAAGAGATTTCATGTGGTAGGCGTGATGTGTGTATATAATGGTCAACCATTTTCTGTGCAGTTCAATACTATCTGTAGGGCCAGGTCAGAAGCCATAATTTCAATTTCAATTTCAATTTATTTCAATTTATATACCGCCCTTCTCCCGGAGGACTCAGGGCGGTGTACAGGGCAATTAAAAAACATACAATATAAAAATTAAAACAATATTAAACAATCAAGCCCCACAAACAAGTTAAAATAAATTAAAAACTCCCCACCCCGTCAGTCCAGGCCGGCCGATGTAAATAAAAACGTTTTCAGCTCTCGGCAGAAAGTTTGGAGGTCAGGCGCCGTACGTAGCTCAACTGGCAATGCATTCCAATGGGCGGGCGCCCCCACCGAGAATGCCCTCCCCCTAGGTGCAACCCGCTGGCACTCTTTAACCGGCAGCACCTGAAGGAGGCCCTCCCTATGGGAGCGAATCGGACAGAGTGAAGATGACAGTGCCAGCAGGTGCCCCCTCAAATAATGCAGGACACAGGACACTCCATTAACTGCCTCTTGACATACCTCAATTTGAGTGCTGCTTTTCCTTCATGGTTCCTAACTATCAGCTGCTAGAAGCCACGCTGATGATTTCAGAGTGTGATAATCCATGCCAGATCAGTTGGTGGTAAAGCAAGAATTACTACAAAAGTTCTTTATCATGACAGTTGGCCCAGAAGACTATTGTGATAGATGCTACTGACAGGTTCTTCCTGGCAGTACATAAGTCATCAGAGTCTGGAACGGGCACTGCCGAATCATTTATATCTGGAAGAGAATTTCTGCATGAAAGACATGATTTGGAGCTTTCATTCTTTCTCACTTTGAGATAAGGAAAAATCCCCATAGTAGCTGAAATCTCTTCTACATGCTGGTGTAATCTGCTACAGTATTAATCTCTCTTTTAATAATTCTTCCATCTTTTCAATTTGTCTATTTATTTTTTCCATTTTAGGAAAGTTTGATGCTTTCAATTTTGCCCAGGCATGTAGCGGATGAAATGCTGAAGGATATGAAGAAAGATGCAAGCCAAAAAGAATTGCAACAGTTCAACACCATGTATATGTACCGCCATGAAAATGTCAGGTAACGAATGTGGCTCTTTTAAGGAGGGTATTCTGTAGATCAGAGTTCCCCCAAATCTTTCAGGGTTGGTGGCCCGGAGGGTGGGAGGGGCAGGCGCCTTTATCTGCCTGCCTCTACATGCAAACACACAAACACCCCCCCCCTTTGTGCAAATGGGGCCACAAACATGCATGGTGCTTGCAGCGACATTAGTGCCCACATTACGCTTATGGCAATGCTAGCGCCTGCATGACACTTGCGGTGATGCTTGCAGTGATGCTAGTGTGACTGGGGGGTGGGTGCAAGCACACACATGTGCACTGGCTAGCCAGTCACGTGGCTTGGTGGCCAACAGGCCACAGCACAGTAGTGGACCATGGCCCACAGTTTGGGGACCCCTGCTATAGATGGTTTACTGATCTCCTAGACCAGTACACAATAAGAGAAAATAAAATCCAATACTAAGCCATTCTTTGAAGTAATCCTTTACAGACACAATGACTGTCTCGACAGGAAAAGGTAATTATGTAATTCAACTATGACACAAAGCACAATTCAAGCAAAATAACTTTCCAAATTCATCACAGGATAGCATGCAGCTCAGAAGCAGAAGGAATAGTATAATTACTGTACTTAGTGTTGGAATAAAACAACAGAGCAAAATTGTTTTCTTCATGACACTCTAGGCAAACTGGTTTGCATTTATCCAGCAAGCACCTTGAACCTATACCACTGAAATCCTAACAGCCAAATATGGGACTTTATGGTGGTGATAGGAGTTTTAAGAATGAGAATGGAATGGTGTCACAGTGGGAGATCTCCTGTTCCCAATCCTACCCTTACACGCTTCCTTAAAACTGAACAAAGATAGGTAGGTCATTTCACTGTGTTATTAAAGTAGCAGATAGCCTCTTATGACCCTCTACACAGGAGTCAGTTGCAGCCCCTGATGTCTTAAATGCTGTACACTTCTGAAATAGAAGAAGCTAGTAAATATCAATGTGGAGTAGAATTAAAGCAGAAAAGCAGAACTATTAAAGAACTAATTTCAGATGAGAGAGACGAATAAATCAAATGGTACAATAGCCATCGTAAATGGTTTTTGCTGCAGCTAAGTTAATTGATGACATCTCACCTGTTTTGGCTCTCATGTCTTTCATTCTACAGCATCCTTTTTGCTGACATCGTAGGTTTCACGCAGCTATCATCTTCGTGCAGTGCCCAAGAACTGGTGAAACTTTTGAATGAACTCTTTGCTCGATTTGATAAACTAGCAGCTGTGAGTTTCTTGGTCAACCTTGATTATTTATTTACATATAATTCTGAAAATCCTTTAGATCTTCAGAGCAAATTGTGTGTAATTCAAACTACCCTTCTTATTTGTAACTAGCTGATAACCCAGCTTCACACGGAGTAGCTCTATTGGCCTGTAGCTCTGTGGGCCTGATGGTGGTCTGTCGTGCAGCGTTGCAATTGAGTAGCTCTATGGGCTCATAGCTCTATGGGCCTGGTCTGTGGCTCAGTGTTGCAAGCAAGTAGCTCTATGGGCCCGTAGCTCTATGGTTCCGTAACTGGTCTCTGGTGCAGCATTGCATGACAGAGGGAGTCCCCTTGTGGAGTACTGTGACGCTGCCAGCTTAGCACTATTTTTAGGGGACACAGACCCCCCAAGGGGTGCTAGGACTGTCTTACCCCCCATAGTGTTTTTTCTTGGAGGGTAAGTTATCTGCGAACCAAGATTGATTGAAATTGCTCAAGCCATTTCAGAGTGTATATGGAACATACACACACACACACTTTTTGTATATTTATAGATTATGACTTTATGCAGCTTGAAGCAAATTAAAAATGAAGAAGCAGACAAACACAATTCTGAAATACAAACACCAATAAAAAGGGAGAAGATTTATCCAAGATGAAGTTCAGCTTTCCTAACCTTCTGCTTTTTTTCTCTGTTTTTAAAGTGTTCTTGCCAAAGAGCCGTTCTATATTCTAACAAAAAATCTGGCTGAAATTACATATTTAGAAATACCAGCAGAACCACATTCAAATATAAAACATTTTATATTATACTGAGAGTTCTGGATAAGTAAACATATCTTACTGCTATATATTCAACTTCCAAACAAGCTTCTGTGCCCAGCTGTTGTCATTCTTAAATGTATTCAAATATCAGATCAGGATAGATTTAGTACTTCTTAATTATAAGGTTTGTATAGCATTGCTTGAGAGATTTGATTTGACTATCCATTTGTTTTCTCAGCCATCTGGCTGGGACTGTGGAGACTGTTGTGAAATGCATCTGGAGGGCCATGTTTGCACATGGATTAAATCTCATAAATAGGACTCAAGACAATATAGGAGAATGAAGCTACTACAGTACATGATTATGCCAGCTATTTAAAATAGAAGCAGTCCTTGACTTAGGACCACAGTTAAGCCCAGAATTTATGTTGCGATCTGATAAATTTGTTTTGCTCTGTTTTACAACTTTTCTTGTCACATTTGTTAACTGAATCACTGTAGTTATTAAGTTAATTACATGGTTGTTAAGTGAATCTGACTTTCCCATTGACTTTGCTTGTCAGAAAGTCGCAAAAGATTATCCCATGACCCCAGGACACTGTGACCATCATAAATAAAAACCAGTTGTCAAGCATCCAAATGTAAATCACATGACCCTGGGGATGCTGCAATGGTCATAAGTGAGAAAAATGGTCATGTCACTTTTTAAAGTTCGAATAGTCACTAAATGAATGGTTGTAAGTTGAGGACTACCTGTACATGTGTTTATAGATGTTACTATAATGAACATTGGAATAAGAATTATTTCAGAAATTACTTTATATTTACTGCACATTAGGTTTTTTTTGATGCGTGATAATTATTTTGTATTAGCAGCCATATCACTTTTGGAGTTGTTTGCGTGTCAAATTAATTAAATAATTAATTTTGCAAAGTATTATTGCTATCATCTATAATTAATTATTTTATTACCTTGAGAAATTACTTAGATTAAATATGCTAAAGAGTAAACAAACTGAAAGCTCTACTTTAGTATTTATTACAATGTTATTTAATTATATAGTGATATTAATTAAGAGATTTCATTTCAGAAAATATAAGAAATAAAGCCTCTGAATTCTTTTATCACAAATATGGAGCTATCTTATCCAATTTGGATTTTGCCAAAATTATTCTCCTATTTACTAGAAGTGAACATTTCAGCAATTTGTAAATTATTGTAGGTTAAAGAATGACAAAGGGTGATTCTGATCGATTATCAAATCAGTCTATCTTCTTCATGACATGTTATAGAGCTGTCAGATGGCAGCATGTTACACATGTAATTCCCCCTGTATTTTCCCCACTGTTGCTTTTTGTACAGTGTTAAAAAATGTTTAGGAAGTAAATATAGTATATGAAGGTTTGGAGGCTGGCTTTGTGAACTATGTCAGTAGAATTAACTTTTGCCAGAAGGTAAAAGCTGCTTGGTGGAGTTCAGATAACTCTAGATAACTTGGTGGTGTTCAGATAACTCCTGTTGGCAACTTCTTAAACCAGATGTTTTCTTGCGATCATGCTGCCACAAGAGGGAACAACTATGTGACACAAATACTATAAGGAATTGTTGGAAAGAATTATCTGAGCACCTCCTGTGTTCTAAAACAGTTTTTCTCCTTTAAATCCAACTGGGATTCATTGTTAAGTGGGATGGTCATTAAGTGACACATCACAAGACTGTACCCAATTTTACGACCTTTTCTGCCACAGTCATTAAGCATGACATCACGTGACCAGACTTGCGACTTCCTGCCAGCTTTCCCATTGACTTTCCTTGTTGGTAGCTGGCTAGGAAGGTTGCAAATGGTGAACAGGTGACCCTGCTGGTAAATACCTGCTGGTTGCAAAGTACCCAACACACAGGCAGGTGACCATAGGATTCTGTGAGGCGAGGGTCGTAATTTACTTTTCTCAGTACTGTCATAACTTTAAACGGTCACTAAATGAATAGTTGTAGGTTGAGGGTCACCTGTGCAACACTGTATACAAACAATAAGTAAATAAACAAATGTTCAGTTATGATGGTCAACTGATTTTCAATATTTCAGGTTTTGAGTAACTCTGTGGCACACTATTAGCAATACTTAATATGGAAATCATTTTGTGGTTTAATGTTGGCCATTCCTAAATTTCTATCTCTAGTTGAATATAAGTTTAAATTTGGGAGTTGAAGAATTGATATGTAAAATGATGTTTGTCTAAATTAATTAAGGTCAAAAAACAAACTAATTTGAGTTGATTATAACTTTGAATAATTATTAGGGTTGTGCATGCTTTACAAATGGTTTAGAAGGGCTTCAAACTTTGCTTGAAAACTTTAATGAACTCTGCTGTTCATTAAGGCCAGTTTCAGACTACCACATGAGCCTAAAAATTGTAGCTGCTTTAAAAGTTGCATGATCTGAATCAAGAGTTGCATGGAGAACCATTGGACAATTGTAGATACAGAAAAACCATATGATGTTGATCTAATTTCATGTGACATCCTTTCATGTTACATCCATTCATGTGTTAGAAACATATGATTACATCTATTCCCTCTTCATATTTTCTCAAGCTAAATATATGTGGTTCTCTCAGTTTTTCAATCTTGCCATATGGTTTAGTTTACAATTCCCATGTTATATTTTTCTCTGAACATTATCTAGTGTATCTGAATATTTTTTCTGCTATCATACTTGGAGAATGTTATGAGAGAGAATATCTCATAGAATGGATTTTTAGTTGTGATAACTTCAGAAGTACAGCATACTTCTTGAGGCAGCCTAAAATATTGCTTACCTTTCCCCACCTTTTGTATTATGGTTCCAAAAAGGAATCACGTGTAATTGGAGTCATACTGTATATTATCAACCAGGGATCTTAGTGTGGTGCACTGTAATTGGAAGGTGGTGCAGTGGTTAGAATGCAGTATTGCAGGCTAATCCTTCTGACTGCCGTCTGCCTGCAATTTGGCAGTTCAAATCTCACCAGGCTCAAGATTGACTCAGCCTTCCATCTTTCTGAGGTGGGTAAAATGAGGACCCATATTGTTGGGGGCAATATGCTGACTCTGTAAACTGCTTAGAGAGGGCTGTAAAGCATTATAGAGTGGTATATAAGTCTAAGTGCTATTGCTAGTGCTGTTTTGGGTCAGAAGATGAATGAGGCAGGGAACCCATGGCAGCCTTTTCCACGATTCAACAATAGGTTTAAAAGTAAAATGAAGGTTTCTGAGGCCTGAAAATCCTAAATATTTACTTTTTTTAAAAAAAACAAAATGGTATTCTTGCAGAAATACCATCAGCTGCGTATCAAGATTCTGGGTGACTGCTACTACTGTATCTGTGGATTGCCAGATTACCGCGAGGACCATGCTGTTTGCTCAATCATGATGGGTCTTGCTATGGTGGAAGCTATTTCGTAAGCATTCACACTTTGCTAATTGCTGTTTTTGGTTTTCCAGGCTGAGTTGTTTTTTTCTTTCATTCATGGTTTTTTTCCACATGAAAAGCTCTTGTTTTACATAGTTGCCAAGGAATATTTTTCTGTGAAGTATATTGTTTTATAAGAATTTTAATGAATTATAGATGTGAGAGCCATATTTGTTTAGTTCATTTGCTTTATATAATGTATTAAATTTATAGAGTTGCAGGAGCAAAATAGGTGGCAAATAAAT
Organism: Mimophis mahfalensis; assembly: GCA_032468015.1. Classification (NCBI taxonomy): domain Eukaryota; kingdom Metazoa; phylum Chordata; class Lepidosauria; order Squamata; genus Mimophis; species Mimophis mahfalensis. The sequence continues at coordinate 117,758 of JANHFR010003067.1, read as the reverse complement.
ATAATAAATGCATAAATAAGCCTCACTTAAAGGTGGAGCTCTTGCCTCACAATCTGGAGGCTGTGAGTTCGATCCTAGGTAGAGGTAAATTTGCCCTGTAAACCGCCCCGAGTCCCTCAGGAGAAGGGCAGCATAGAAATTTAACAAACAAACAAACAAACAAACATTTCTCTCTCTGGGCACAATGAGAATATATCTGAACAAAACTTCACTTTGGTGACAGGAAGGACATCCGGCCAGTAAACACTCAGCTCCATTCAGTTTCCCAGACTCCACTCCCCAAGGGATTATGGGTAATTAAAAGATGATGATAAATAAGCCTCACTTCAAGATTCTCCATTTAATTTCAGAACTCTTTCCCCCTTCTCTGTTGTCCTACCGTAATTAAGTACAGTAATATTTGTTACATCATTATTTCCCGATGTATCCTTGCATATTTTTCACCTAAAGGTTAATTGTGTAGAAATCTTTCCCTAAGTGTGGTTGCTTGTGAACTGTAAATTTTCATCTTAGTTTATCTTTTCCAGCTGGAGATTCAGGAAAAAAAAAAAGTTTCCTGGTCTCTTTTCCATTCACCATGATAACTAAACAATATCTTTCCAGCTAATTTTGTCTCTCTGTGAAACAAAATTCCATGCTTAGAAAAGTCTTAGGAATGGAAAATTTTGGCCTTGAAAATATTTATGCAAAATTACAGGAATAGCAACATTGAAATTAGTTTTACATCTCAATTATAGAAACAAGCTAGAGAAATAAAATAGAGGAGAAAGGAGACTGGGTTATTAGGAAATCTTTGGAATCTGGCGCAAGTTCAGATTTCATAAGAATAAACAAAACTGTATTTCCTTAGTGCTCTAAACCAGGATTGTTGATAGTGATAGAGCTCATCATGGCTTTTGGCCACAGTTTTTCCAGCCATATGTAAAATGGTCAACGTTTCACAGGGGACCCTTGAGCTGTAAAGAAATAGCTCTGTTACTGAGTTATAGCTTCCTCCCCCGCACCCCCCAGTGCTATCTAAAAGCCATATCTCGAATTTAGAATTAATTTTTACTAGTGTGCCTATTCCTGTATTCAAATCCTCTTCAAAACCTTAGTTTGTCCATGATTGGTGAGATTTAGGGCCCATGTAGTCTACCCACATCTAGAGACTACTGTATTGGGAAGGTTTGTGTTCCCTTAATGGAATCTTAGACTCAGAATAACTTTATTGTCACTTTGAATGTACACTAATCGGCACAAATTAAAATGAAATTACATTGCATACAGTTCTAATATAAACATGAACATGACAAGATAAATAAATAAACAAAAAATAAATAAATACAAAAATATGCATGTACCCACATATATTATATGACATGGAGAAACAACATAGTCTAGTGAGGACAAGAGAAATGAATCTTGTGAGTATACCAGATGGATGGCATAGAGAAAAAAGCTGTTACAGAATCTGGTAGTCCTGCTAGAATAAGGTGACCAGACGTCACGATTTTGGCAGGACAGTCACGCTTTTTATTAATTTGTCCTGCGTCATGCCTTCTTTTAAAAATGTCCCACCTTGCCGCCCTGCTGCGCCCCCCGCCCGTGCCACCGCTGCCGTTCCTCGCCGTGCGTGGCCGCCGCCACCATTCCTCCTGCCCCCGCCGTTTCTCCCAAGAAACACCGCCGCGCACCGAGAAACGCGCGGCGGGTGGGGGCGGGAGGAACAGCGGTGGCCATGCCTCCCGCCCCCACTGTTCCTCCCGAGAAATGTGCAGCAGGAGGAAAGGCGGCGGCGGCCACGCACTGCGGCGCCAGCATCTCTCCCCCCCCCCGC
>JANHFR010003067.1:66901-84012 GCA_032468015.1 Mimophis mahfalensis | reverse complement strand
AGAATTCTCCAGCGAGCTTTGCTGGCTGGGGAATTCTGGGAGTTGAAGTCCCCCCATCTTCAACTTGCCAAGCTTGAGAAACACTAACCTAACCGCCCGGGAACTGATTGACTAGTTTGCAGATTGACAGGCACAGAGAGAACTGAGGTCTTTGGGTAGGCGTTTCATTAGAGCTCAGACAGAACTTTAAAATTCACAGACCAGCCCTGCAAAACTGGTGGTATCGATGCTACTGTATTATATGACTGCATTAAATTGTGAATAAGAACCTTGGCATTTAAAAGGGTTTCACGTATGTGATCCTGGTTTCTGCAAATTTAGCTTTCGCCGAACCGATGCTCTCTATATTCGTTATTGCTTTTTTCCCATTTTCAGCCAGTTGGGAAGGGAAGGTCCTATATTAGTCTTGAAAGTGCTATGAAGTGACATCTGCGATTTCTTCCCAATTCAGCGTATCTCTCTGAATAACAGCACAATATTAAGACATAGAAATCAATGCATTTGTATGGATTGGGTCTTTGTTATAAGTGCATTTCGATTTGCGGTTGTTTTAGCAAGCCTAAATGGGTGCTACTTCTTTGGAGAACTATTACTGTACTTGAAGGGGTTTCTGTCCAGTCAGTCTACTGATCTGTTTTTCTGGAATGGGCTTTAACAGTAAACAGGAGTAGTGAGAGCATAAGTGGAAATTCAGTCAGATTATTGAATAAATTACACAAGACTTCTGGCCATAAAGTTCTGCAATCTAATAGATTCTTCTTATTCTTCTTATTTTCTGTAAAAAAGAAAATTATTTTTCAAATTAGGGGATTCTAATCAGCAAAGCTGCACACAGGAAATTGGACTGGACATTTTGGATCCAAGCCTTTGCATGGTAGCATTGGTTATATCCAAGTGATGGAGGAAAGGAATGGACAGATAAAATCTGTGTGATGCTACCTTTAATGCATATTCTGGTTCAAGAGCTCCTCAGAGATAGATATGTGTCTCTCTGTGTGTATATAAAACACTTGTCACCAGTTGCTAAGATGCAGTGTCATCTGTAATTTCTTCCCAATTACAGCATATCTCTCTGCATCACAGCACAATATTAAGACAGAGAATTCAGTGCATTTCTATGGACTGGGTTTTTGCTGTAAGTACATTTAGATTTGCAGTTATTGCCATCTCTGATAATTATCTTCAAAACAGCAGTTTCTTAGAGTTTATTACAAAAGGTACAGTTGATGTTTTGCAGTTTTCAGTTAAGCAGATGGTTTCGGGGGGGGGGGTTGCTGGTCATCGTAGCTTTAGCAAGACAGAGGTTACCAATGAATGCTATAGTAATCCTTGATTCTATATTGCACTGAGATTGTTTTCTTTTTCTTCTTAGGCTCCAGATGAGTGTGCCTTGAATACATTAGCAGAGAGACTGCAACAGAATGGGATTGATCATAAAGTCTGGATAGAACAACCAGAAAACATAGCTACGTGCATTGCCCTCCGTCCCTACCGGAAGGAGCACGTACATCATCATCTAAAAAATTTCAAACTCTTGAAATGATCCCTTTCCTCTGAAGCCTTGAACATAGCTGACTTTTTTCCCACAGGTTCCCTTTGTAATATAATAGGACCATTGTGAAATGCAAGAATTTACTTTAATCAGAGTATTTCATAAATATACTAAAAATAATGGATTCATATTAGGAGGCAAGGCATCTCATGGTATGGCATAAGACAACTTTCTCAATTTAAGACAATGCCTTTGGATGCCTTAATATTATTAAAGAGGGGATTCAGTGTATTAAACCACCAAGAGTTGCTTTATTGGTGAGACGGTTGGCATATAAATTTAATAAATGATTGTTCCTGGGATTTGATTGCTTATTCAGATATATTTATATTAGGAAATAATACTTGGGGTAGCAAAATATTCTAGTTTCTTTTATCTGGGCTAATAATAATACAGTGGTAGTTCATAGATACAGAAAGAACCCCTCTGAGCTTTTAGAAACCTTTTGACAAAATCTCACTAAAACATAATATTCATGAATAAAGAAGATGGGGCCTCTTACTCTGTTGCATGTGTTAAAAAATAGCTTCAATAATTTGTTTGAGATATGCATTTTTAAATTTATTTACAAATATAGTTAGGGAGCAGTGATAACATCAGGATGTTAGAAATGAAAAAGAATTTCAAAGTGCTCCAAAGTGACCTCTTATAGGTGAATGTGAACAGAATGTTAAATATGAGTCAATTTAGTAAGGTATGATACTGTAGAAGTGTGTTATGCACTGAAGGTGAGCAGTGGGATATCCAGGATGAGCAGAATTCCTTTGCCTGATAAATAGTAAAAGTAGGGACATTTCTTTCACAAACTGATGATGATGGTCTTCAGCTTGAGTCTAATTTTGAAAAGGAATTAGACAAACCCATGGAGACACTATTACTATGTTTGCATGCTATATTTGCTTGTAATTTAATCATAACTGAATTGATTAAATCAGTTTTATATATTTGCATTGGCCCATAAAACTGGATCTGTTCATTCAACACACCAGGCTAAAATGTCATTCAATCCATTATATAAATGCAGCCAGTGGCCTCTGTTCATAACAGTTTTTTTGCTGCTGCCAGTATCAGTAGTGACATAATTTGTAAATACCAGTTGCTGGAAATCAATAGGAAAAAAGATCTGTTATTCTCTAAGCCTTCCTTGTAGACTTAGTCTTCATTTTTATTGGTTATGGGAAGAATGCTGGTGGATTGGTAAATTTGTAGTCTAATAGTGCTCTTCTAGATCAGATAAGTCTGTTTAAATTAATCTGGCTGTTAATAACAGCTACCATATTGAATTGTTCCCTTTGACATGTCGGCTGAATTTTTACAACTCAGTGAAACAAACTAGTGAATTACATTTTAGCCCAATGTATGGGAAACAGAACCAAGAAGCAATAGCAATAGCAGTTAGACTTCCCAGTGCTTTTACAGCTCTCTCTAAGCAGTTTACAGGGTCAGCTTGTTGACCCCAACAATCTGGGACCTCATTTTACCCACCTTGGAAGCATAGAAGACTGAGTCAACCTTGGGTCTGGTGAGATTTGAACTGCCAAATTGCAATCAGCAGAAGTAGCCTGCAGTACTGCATTCTAACTACTATGCTACTGTGGCTCTTAGGTAACTAGTCCTATGTTCTCTAAAGCAGAAAAATATTTCTTCGAAGACTTTAACGGCATGTAATTCATGTAAGACAGTTATTTTGACTTTATACTGTATATCCCAAGTTAATGCATTGAATAATGCACTGTAAAGATTTCATATTGAAATCAAAGTTTGTGCTGAAATATCTTATTAGCCTCCTGGTGAAAAAAAATTATGGCTTTATTATGGCTGTGGTTTGGAGTTTCTTTCACAGCCACTCAGCAGTACCAGGACAGGTTAATCAAGGGCTGAAAAACAGTTAGTTAGATATAGGTGTAAACTTGGATGAATTGAATTAGTTAATTATCACTAACTGAAGTGATAATGGTTAGTTTCCAATATTGTGATACTGTGAATGACAATAGAATAGCCAATACATACCTCCAAAAGAGGAGATGGAATTGCATTATATACCTCTATACTACACCTCTACAAAAATGCATAAAACCAAGGATGAAATCCTCCTAGAATGCATGTGTGTCAATATAAAAAGGGGAAAAAAGAATGATATCACAGGCCGCCTAACGCAGAAGAAAAAAATAGATGAACTTTTTGCTAAACAGTTAACAAATGTATATAGGAAACTCACCAGAGTGAATTTAACTACCTGATATCAACAGGGGGACAAACTGCATCAAGTGGAGATCAAACACTGACTAACCTCGCTGACAACTGTCATCTAAAAGATATGGGAGGGAACTAGAAGGACCGCCATACTGGACCTAATTCTTACTAACAGAAAAGAAATGACAGAGTGGATGAAATGGCAGGAACATTGGGGGAGAGTCACCATGTCATATTAGAATTCAACATAATGCAGACACAAGCAAACCAGTGTCTTAAACTTTTAAAAGTACTGATTTCAACAAAGTTAAGAGTTGGGAAAGATTCCATGGATTAAAATTTTAACGGGGAAAACAACTCAAAGCTTGGGAAAGTGAAAAATATGCTAAAAATCCAGTCCGGCCCAATACCACTGAAAAAGAAAAATAAGAAATTCAAGACGAAACCAGCACGGTTGCACAAAGAACTCTCCGATACACTGAAAAACAAAAACAATGAAAAGGGGGCCGCAAAGATGAAGTCAGGGAAGCTAAGGCTCAGAATGAATTAAGACTTGCAACATATTTCTACATCAAAAAGTATTTTCAACATATAAAAAATAAGAAAAGACAAACAATCCATCCACGTATGGGAGAAAATGGAAGGAAGGAAGTGACAGGCAGCAAGGATAAAAGAGAGCTTTTTAATACTTTCTTTGCATCTGTCTTCACAGGAAAAAATAGCCCAACCTACCAAAAATAGAACCTTAAAAGACAGACTAAGAATTCAGATTAAAAAATTGCTAGGCAAGAAAATGGTGAAAAAACACTTGCTGACTTGGCTCTTGTGGATTACATTCCAGAGTTCTAAAAGAGCTGATAGATGTGATTATGGAACCATTGAACTATATATTTCAAAGATCCTGGAGCACTGGAGAACTACCAGAGGACTGGAAAAGCACTGATGTAGTTTTCAGCTTCAAAAAAAGGGGGGTGAAAACAGATCCAGGAAACTACAGACCAATCAGCCTGACATTACCTAGGAAGATCCTGTTTTCAGCCTCCGTGTGCCCCATTTTCAGCCTGTGCACCCCATTTTTGGCCTCCGTGTCCCCAATTTTCCACCCCTTCCGATCCTCGCTGCCCAAAAATGGGGTGCATGGAGGCTGAAAATGGGATACGGAGGCTGAAAATGGGTCATGTAGAGGTGGCAATAGGCGATGGCAATCCCTACAGCCTGAAACAGCTGATGGTCGGGAGGCTGTTTCAACCCACAATCAGCTGCTTGTGCTAATCAGGCTGTGTTGAAGGTGAAATAGGCTGTTTGCTGCAAGGAGGCAAATTGCTGGAAGGCAGAGGCAGATTTTTTTTTCTTGTTTTCCTCCCCAAAAGGTAGGTGTGTCTTATACTTCAAAGTGTATTATACTCCAAAAGATACGGTAGGTGAAACTTTGTTCAATAGCAGTAACTCTGTGAGGAATCTTGGGAATCCTGGCGGACAGTCAAATATGAGACCCCAGTTTGTGGCACCAGCCAAAAAAGCCAACACAATCCTAGGCTACCTTAATTGGGGGGGGGGGCTAGAATTAAGATCACATGAAATATTAGTACTGCTTTATAAGGCCTTGGTAAGACCACATCTGGAATACTGCATCAAGTTTTGGTCATGATACCAAAAAGATGTTGAGACTCCCGAAAGAGTGCAGAGAAGACCAACAAAGATATATTAGAAGGATGGAGACTAAAAGATATGAAGAACAATGGTGGGAATTGGGCATGTCCAGTTTAGTGGAAAGTATAAGGGTTGACATGATAGTGTTACAATATTTGAGGGGCTACCACAAAGAAGAGGGGGTCAATCTAATCCAATGCACCAGAAGGTAAGACAAGCAATGTTTGGAAAGTAATCGAGGAGAGAAGCAACCTAGAACTAAGGAGACATTTCCTGACAGTGAGAAAAATTAACCCACTGTTTCTCAACCTTGGCAGTTTGAAGATGCGTGGACTTCAACTCCCAGAATTCCCCAGCCACTGAATTAACCAGCAGAATACCTTGCCTTCAGAAGCTGTGAGTGCTCCATCACTGGAGGCTTTTAAAAAGACACTGGGCAGCCCTTTGTCTGAAATGAAATACGGTCTGCTTGAGTGGGGGATTGGATTAGAAGACTTCCAAGGTTCCTTCTAACTTGTGTTATTCTGTTAAATTGGCCTGACTGGAAACGTAATTCCTAAAGAATAGATCACCAAGGCTCAGCTAGTTATTAGCCTCTTAGTTGGTATACATGGAAATTTCTTTTTAAAAAAAAGGGTCAAGTCTTTTTCTATTTGCATAACTGCAACATGGTTGGCAAACAAATAAAATAAAATATAAAATAGCTTGTGTTCTCCCAGTACACATATATGTTTAACCAATCAAAATAGGTCTTCTGGTTCCACCCTCTGCTCAGAAAAGGAGACCCTAGTATCATTTCAGACAAACAGCTGTCCAGTCTCTTAAAAACCTTCAGAGGTGAAGCACCCACAACTTCTGAAGGCAAGCCATTCCACCGGTTAATTTTTTATTTTAATTTTTCTCTCCGTTAGAAAACTTTTCCTTAATTCCAGGCTGCTTCTCTCCTTGTTTACTGTCCACCCATTGTTTCTTGTCTTGCCTTCTGGTGCTTCGGAAAACAAGTTAACCCTCTCTTCTTTGTGACATCCCCTCAAATACTGGAATACTGCTATTATGTCACCCCTAGTCCTTTTATCTAGACTAGCCTGCAACCGTTCTTTGTATGTTTTAGTCTCCAGTCTTTTAATCACCTTAGCTGCCCTTTCTCTGCACTATTTCCAAAGTCTCAACATCTTTTTTTTTGTATGTAATGACCAAAACAGGATGCAGTATTCCAGGTGTGGTCTTACGAAGGTTTTATAAACTGGTACTAATACTTCACATGATTTTGATTCTCTGTTTATACAGCAAAGGATTGTTGCTACTTTTTGAGATCCCCCCCCCCCCCCAATCTTTCAATTTTTTGATATTCTGTTCAAGTACTAACTAGACCTAATCTTGCTTGCCGTTTTAAAGACCAGTCAAGATTTGGCTTAAGTCCTGTACGGTGCTAAAGTATTGAGCCATGTTCAGTAGAATAAATGATTTCTTTCTTGATATTTCATTTTTGATGCTGGTTGAAACCCTTGCGCGATTAGAGTGGCAAGACAGCATGTTAGATTTTGATATTTAGTTCAGGTCTGAGCAGTGAACATTCACTCTCCTGGTTTGTTTGTTTTTTCAATCCACATGGGTAAAATGAAGAGAAAATCTGAACTTTAGAATGCCACAATCTAGGGCAGATTTCCGCATCTTAGAGATACCTTGAATTGTTGTTAGTGACTTGCTGAGCAAGCTCTCTTTATTATTAGCCCCATCTTCTCATGATGCTGTGCCTCTTCCAGACTGTCAAAAATGGAAGTCCACCCCCTCTTTTCTAACCAATAATGCAACATCAGCCATTAGGTTTGTCTCTTTGTGTTTTAAACTCTTGCAAATTCATTTAACAAAAGCTACACAGTTTTATTTTCACACATCAACAAAATTTCAGAAAGAGAGAAAAGAAAGAAATCCCCCCCCCTTCCAAAAAGCAATGCTATTTAAGAGCAATCCCCAACTAAAAAGAGAAAGAAACCAATTTATACAAGAAGTCTGAGCTATTTACATTAAAAGGCCTGAGAGGGAAAAAGTATTAACTTGTCTCCCATTCCACAGAGAAGCGCCTTTTTTATTATAATCATAATCCATATTATTTTAAATAGTTTTAAGCTACCTTGGCTGTTAAACAGAATCAAAACAAGTGCTGACTGCTCAATTTGAATCACCTTTAAAAAAAAAAATTACAATAGTGGCCAGAACTACAACATGAACTTCTGCTGCACTTTCTCCATTTTGTTTTTGACAAGAATTGTCTGTGGCCGAGGATCTCTCTCACAAATCCCATGGAAATGGGTGGGATGCACTTGGTGCATTGCTTTCGGAGCCACTTCCTCCTCTCCCTCTAAAAAGAATTGCAATTATCCCCCAAATGGATTTACATGTTTTATTTTCAACAATTATATTAGTTTTCATAGGAACTCCCACTCGATTTGTTGTTCATATACTACAAAGACCTCTTTGTCACTAAGGAGGCTGTCTATTTACCAGCATAAAACATGAAAAAAAACAGTGGGGCAAAATATTTATTATTATTAATATTAATATTATTAATATCATTTTTTATTTAAAACTGACAAACTCACAATTGCTAAGAAAAGCTGACTGCACAAACGAATTGGGGGGCAAGCAGTGAGCGAGGGTGTACATGTTTAAGAACAGCTAAGGAACATCCCTTCCCAAAGAAGAGATGAGCGTGCACAATTATTTGCCCATTCCTGCTTTACTGAAGATGCAAATCAGTGACAGATCCAGCTGAAACTGAGACTTCAACCCCTTCTTCTCCTCCACCTGACAGCCACATGCCTTCCGTTTTGCTCTCCCACCCCCACCCTCAACCCAACTAGTAATGTCCTTCTGGGAAAAGAAGCCAACAACTGATTATAAAAATAAGGATAATCTGTAAAATTTGGCTCAATGGTTCTGTCTTGTCACTTTGCTGAAATCCATCTTTGTTTAAAAAACCAAAAGGGGAGGAGGGATTTTTGTTTCCTGCTCCATATACTACAAGAGCTGAAGAATGGCTGCAAGGTTTTGAGATACCAAAAATCTCAGAAAAATATATAATATACATATATATTTATATATATATATATTTATATATCTGTATGTCATTATTTAAATTTCACATTCCTTTGAAAAGCGGGTCATTCAGTCAGTAGCTGCTGAAGAAGACTTTTCTGCTGGGCTTGTGGGGTCTGAGAGGCTGTGCTGCCTTTCTGTGTATCCGCGGAGCCAGGCTGGTTCAGGTAAGGGTCACCGCCCACCAAGTTGACCGTACACTGCACATCAGCAAACACCTGGACCTGCTGGACCTGCCAGGGCACAAAAGAGACTGTTAGCCAAACACGGGAAAAGGCCCCCGGGCAGATGGACTGGGTACTACGGTGAAGTGGAAACTCACTAGAGAATTCCTCTAGTCTGTAGTCACCACAGAGAAGGGCTCTTCTGTCTTCTTGCCCTACAAAAAGAAAACCGCTGCACTCATTTGGATCAGAGCTAGGTAAAAGTTCACATCTTCTGGCATTCAAGACAAGATGGGTTACCCTGGAGGTTGCAAGTTTGTTGGGAGGGCGTGGGGCAATGCTGGGATTCAATTTTTTTTTGCTACTGGTTCTGTGGGCATGGCTTAGTGGGTGTGGCTATTCTGTCAGCCTATCAGAGGTGGTATTTGCTGGTGTCGGCCAATCAGAGGAGGTATTTGCCAGTTCTCTGAACCAGTCAAAATTATTGCTACTGGTTCTCCGGAACCTGTCAGAACTGGCTGAATACCACCTCTGGTGTGGGGGAAGAGGAGGAGAGCATGGGGTAGCTTTTTCTTCAAGACCCAGTTTGGTCTAGTCGTTAAAGCATCAGGCTAGAAATCAGGAGAGTGAATTCTAGTCCTTCCTTAGGCGTGAAAGCCAACTGGGTGACTTTAGGTCAGATACTTTCTCTTAGCCCAGTTCACCTCACATGGTGGTTGTGGGGGAAAATAGGAAGAGGAAGGAGTATTAGATATGTTCACCACTTTGAGTTATTAATAAAATGTTGAAGGATAAAATATCGGGGGGAAAATAGTCAAAGCTGCAGAATGATTATGAATGCGCGCATGCAGAACCCAGGAACTGGCAACCAATATTAGGAATCTTGAAAAGTCTGGAGAAATAGTGCCAAGGAGTAGTAGCTGGTAATATAGCAGAGTGTATGACATTAAAAGAAATGGACTTAGAATCTGTTACATTTAAAATTTCATTGTTATTTAAATCTATTGTTAAGTAAGCTCTTACTTCAGATGTGTAAATTATGCAAATCCTGGAAACTATACATGGGTATAAACATATTCTTAGCATGCATTTAACACAGAGTACAAAATGTTTCGATTAAAGTACCTTAATAAATTTTATAACAGACCTGAAAAGTAGGCCAATATATTTACATTCAGACTAATCAACCTAATAGGCCTTACACTGGGAACTTAGTTCAGAGTACAGGAAGAATATTTACTTATCACTAAGCTTGCCTATATACATACATACACAAAGGTATGCAAATTTATAAAATAGCAGGCTGTCTATTTATCAACTTCCCTGGGAAAAAGCCTACAAATATTGACTGTCTCCAAAGTAAATTTAATTTTTAAATAGATACGCTTTCTATTCAATTTTTATTGCAAACCACTTCAAGAAGTTAAATAGGAAGTAGTTTACATACATTTCGGGCAAATCAGTGTATACATTGCCTCACTGTATGCATGTCATTTCTGTTCCAAATTCAGTGTGAACATCCACATTGTTGAAAATCAGTTTTTACTGCAAAAAAAAACATTGAAGGCTAAAAACTGACACTTATTTTAAAAATTTGCATTTTCAGCTGACACTAAGCACAGAGCATCTGCTTGAAATATAACCTACCCATCTAATTGCAACTGGGCAAGAGGGTTCCCTGAAGTGAGCCTTCCCAAGACATTAGTGATGGTAGAGGGAGGTTTTCTTGGCTGCTTCCACTCCATTATAGAATGGCTTGTAAATCCATTATGGATGGCCTAAAATCCATTTTGGATTTTACCATATTATGATTTGTTTTGTTAAAATCTCATTAAATAAATAATAAATAAATAAATTTGTGGGATTATTGTGTTTACACAGTACCATATCCTCTTCCACTCAAGAGCGTTGAAAGCCTCTCAGCGTTTAATGAAAAAAAATCTCCCAGACTGCTGCTTTCTATATATACTGAATTATAATTTCCATCTTTGTTAACAGGGTGCCGGCTTGACAGAGCACCAAGTTAGGAATGATTATATTTTATACAGTACTGACAAACTTAGCAATGGATGGATGGAAGTTCATTGAGGGAGATTCATTTCCTGACAGCGAGAATGATGAATCGATGGAACAATTTGCTCTCAGAATTGTGGGTATTCCATTGCTGGAGGTTTTCAAAAAAAGAATGGACAACCATTTGACTGGGACTGTATAAAATCCACTGTTTTGGGCAGGGGGTTGGACTAGAAGACCTCCAAGGTCCCCTCCAGTCCTATCATTCAATGATTCCAAGTACTTCTTGGTTTATGGGTGCACCTGAATATGATGGCTGCATAATTCGGAGTATTGCTAGTGTGAATTCTCTGATCTCAATCTCAACCCTAGTCATAAATCTCACAGTTCCATGTCTATGCATGTATTATTCCTCATAAGTTGAAACTCTGGCAAAGAGTTGTCTGGCAAAGCTAAACAAACAAACAAACAGACAGACAGACAGACAGAGAAACAAAAATCTTTGGGATCATTCATGGGAAGTATCAAACAGATGAATGAAGGAGTTATTATAGTAGTTGCAGTTATCACATAGCATTACGCTTTGACTCCCTACCCATTTGCTACGGACAGCGCTGATCTTTTGCATAAAGAATAAGAAGGTAGTATAATAAACATCGAGATTCATTTTTCATCCCTTACTGAAACAGAGAACAGTTTCGGGGACTCAGTAGTAGTTTTTCTAATATGAAAGTGGGTCTTCGCTTTCCTTAAGCTTTAGCGAAGAATCTCCATATCTTTGGAACAGGGATATGCTAAGGTAATGGCTAGATCCATACAATGTGCTATATACCAAAATCAAATTCATTTTATTATGTTACAATTGGTATGGGAACCCAAACATTGATTATAAAATAGAATGCTTGTATGCATTCGAAAAATGAGACTGTATCACTTGTTGTGCAATTGGTGCACGTCTCTGCTATTCCAGGTAAAATGAAACACATTTTTAAATATTGACTTCTTGAAAGGACTTTGAATTGCATATAATAAAACTAATATCTTAATGAATGCTTCAGACAGTCACGATGAAGGACTAATTAACTTGTGTTGAATCTTGCTAGCTAATAAAAGTATCTGATAACCATGCTCACACCAGCTTTTTCCAACCTGGTGCCATATCTTCTAATTAGAATTTCCAACCAATAGGGAGCTATCAAGCTGAGAAAGGCTGTCTTACATTGTTTTTAAGCCACAAAAGAACTCTGAAAAACCCTTACGTGAAAAAAATCCTACTCATAAGTAATGGCAGTTGCTCAAATCAATTCCATGAAAAAATTATTAATTCATTTAAAATATGAAGGCAAGAATTAGATTTAACATAGTCAATTTAGATTAGAATATGGCTTCTAATAAATTAGCATTCAAAGCTCTGATAATTTTCATTCCATTTTATATCAGACATTTTGGCCCTTTTTTAAAATGAAGCAGCAGCTAGATTTTTTAGGTTCATTATCTGTTTAGTTGTTGTTCTGGCTTTCTCTGTTCAAATGGCTTTCTCTATTCTAATAGGTAATTATGCTGGAAGAAAGCCAAGGAAGAAAGACTGTATAGAGAAATGAAATGAAGTTGTTGTTTCCCTTTTCATCAAATGTAGGTGATATCATGGAAGTGCTGAAATGGTGATTTGGGATTCATAATAGACTAGATGAAGGCTAATACACAGAAACTCAAATCTTGGCAAAATTGAACTTGCTGTTGGTCAACAGAGCATCTACCTTGTAAATTGGGATGTGTTTTCCTCCTGCATTAAGGAACAGTTTACAACCTGAAGATGCTACTTGTTGTTTTGATTATGCTTGTGGTGATTTTTCAATAGATTTCTCATAGATATTTTACCTATTTTTTGGATTATTGCATCATGTTGTGTGTTATGATCACCCCTGACAACAGTAGGAAATTTCACTTAATGTAAAATGGCAGCAGGATTATTAATGGAGATTGGGCATACGTAACTAATTCCAATCTTCAATATCAAGCAGTACTGACTTCCAAGTCTCTGATCTTTAAAGTTTTCCTTGTGACCATGTCCCCCTGCTCAGATGTTAAGATTGCCTCCAGAGACTGTACTTCAGGCTTCTGCATTGCCTAAGATTATCACCTTCCGTTTTACAGTCCCTTATCTCCAGAATGCTGTCCTTGGATAGGATGACTTAACTACTAATTGTATTTTGGGTTCAGGATGAAAGTTTAAAAACTCAAATTTTAGAGTGTTATGAAGAAGAATTTCAGGTAGCATTGCTCTTCTAGCTAATCAGTTTTCATCCTTTATTGCATTTGCTATTACTATAAGTACAGACTCAGTTTTAGCTTTTGCCACTTATAAGTTTTCCGGTATCATATTCCCTACTAGGAACAATTCTTGTGTCCTGATGCATCAAAGCCAAATTTATAGCCAAGAAATGGGGGTTTATATTTCCTTGAGATTAATTAATTAATTAATTAATCAGATTTATATGCCGCCCTTCTCCCGAAGGACTCAGGGTAGCTTACAACCACAAAAGACAAATCGTATAAAAATTAACTATAAATTAAACCAGATCTGGTTAAAATTAAATAATTGAAATTAGATTAAAATTTAAATAAGACCCATTACTATTGAAATTAATATTATATCAGGCTAGGCCAGCTTGTTGAAAAAGCCAAGTCTTAAGGGCATGGTGGAAAGCCTGAAGGTCAGGCGCAGTCCGCATCTCTGGGGGTAACTCATTCCATAGGGCCGGTGCTCCCACAGAGAAGGCTCTCCCCCTGGGGGTTGCCAGCCGATATTGTCTGGTCAGTGGCACCCTGAGAAGGCCGACTCTGTGGGATTGTACTGGACGGTGGGATGATATTGGTGGCAGTAGGTGGTCTCGCAGATAACCTGGTCCTAAGCCATGGAGCGCTTTGAAGATCATAACTAGCAACTTGAATCACACTCAGTAGACCACCAGTGCAAGTCGCGCAAGAGAGGTGTAACATGGGAGTGATTTAGATTTAGAAAGGGCATGTAAGATTTCACAAAACAGGAAAGAGAAATTCACTGATTACAAAAAATAGCCACAGCACTTGGGCTTATATACTGCTTTATAGTGCTTTACAGCCCTCTCTAAGAGGTTTACAGAGTCAGCATATTGCACCCAACAATCTGGACCCTCATTTTACCAACTTCAGAAGGATGGAAGGCTGAGTCAACCTTGAGCCGGTCAGGACTGAACTCCTGCAGTGGAATGCAGAGGTAGGCTGCAATATTGTATTCCAACCATTGCACCACTACAGCTCATAAAAAAAAATATTATAAATAAAATCAGTATGCCCCTATTTGTACATAGAGCAGCTCCAAAGTCATACAACAGGACAAGGTGCAAGGGAGCTAGTACAGGAATAATTGTCTGAAAAATCAGAAGAATCTTACGGGATAGGCTTTTGCTTTACAAAGTCATCTGTGAAGGAAATTTTCACTCAACATTAAATGAAAATAAACAGTGTCCCAATGCAAATCCTAGGATGTGTAAAGGGTGTCCACTTTCAATCAATGAAATTCTAAGCCAGGCAGCCTTTGGGAAGTTTTTTTGGGAACTGAATTGGCTCTGTTGTTTGTGGGCAGAATCCTACTGTCTCTCTGAGAATATTCTCAAAGGCAGTGCAAGGCAACCGTTTTAAATTTTCCCAACAAAGTTCTGCCTTGGGAATGTCTTACTGACCTGTGCTCCATCTGCTTCTGTTTTCAAAAGATCGGAGGAAAGTTGGTTGCAATAAAGGCCGGTGGGTCTGAGAGCTGGGTCATTTACCTGAAAACAATATTAACAAGACAACAAGTCATCAGCACAAGTTGAGAAATTCGAAATTGTTTAATAGCCTTGTCACAGGAAAAGGGATATCAATGGAAAGTCAAAATCAAAGGGAGCTGCAGGCATCACCTCAGGTGACCAATTGACTACAAACATCTGTCTTCCCTGGCTTGAGGAAAAGCTTTGCATATGGTATCTGGACAGAAAATGCAAGTTAGGGCAGTACTTGATAACAAAAACAATATTCCTTGATCAGGCTTGTTCTGAATGGTTCCTATTTTAAGTACAATCAGCATCTTAGGTCTGAACTTACCCTTGTATTTATTATAGTGATTTTATGCCCCATTAAACTGGCCAACTCTAAGCAGCTTACAAGCTTTGTCAAAATACAGTAAAACAGTGGAGAGGAAGCAGCCCAGATGTCTTTAGAATAAACATCTTAAACAACTTCTGGTCCAACTCCCTGATCAAGGTAGGGATTCTTTGTCTTCAAAAGCATTTTGGCTCATTTATTTATTTACTTTAATTAAATTTATATGCCATCCATATCATTCTTGAAGTGATTCTGGGCAGTTAAACAACTCAGTGGGAGTTAAATTAAGCATTCCTTCTTCCTGTTTATAGGCCTGTGCTGAGTGTGGAAGAGAAGCACACACTAAGTAAACCTGGGCAGATTCTACATTTGCTTTACAGCCTGACAAAAACCAAGAGCATCTTAATACTTCAAATGTGAATTCCTAATGTATAAACTAAAAGGGTTTTTTTTACCCCCAGCTTAGATTTAAGATATGCTACGTGGCAAAAGCTGCAAAACCTTAGAATATGGAACATTCATGTCATATCTACTAAATACTTCGGCAGACCTGGATCTGCTATCTAGAACAAAACTTTACAGTAAGGAGTAGAAGATATCAAGGGTCAGATTTTCAAGGCTAAAAACCAGAATGTGCTAATTTAGACCTAGTTGCATATTACGTATTAAACTTAATCCATAATCTCAAGTACCTATGTAGCTGCAGTTAGGATTACTTGACTTAATCTGGCCTTTGCTTCCAGATGACCACTGAATGCTAGCAGAGACAAAATTCAACCTCTGCTGCCATCTAACAAGTTACCTGAATTTTTGCACCTGAGATATGTAGGTGCAATGAGCAGTAAATGTGGACATTGTTTCCCATTCTGTACATAACAAGTATGTTACCACTCCCACAACTCAAGCCTGTTGCTGCTTGGGTTGGCCAACAGGATGGGTTTCTGGAGACCAGCAGAGTTCTCTGATTTTAGGAGGTATGCCCACCACCTAAGATGTCTCCTCCCCAAATGGGACATCTTGTCACCCCAACAGAGTAGAGTGTTTAGCATTTCTTCTGGCTTTTTCCTTCTCTCCGATCTCCCAGAAGCTTTCTTCCTCTTGGTGGAAGAGGAAAAATGGCTCCTCTTTTTTGGCCCTGTACCTTCTCCTTGTCACTTTGCAGCTATTTGTCAGGTTATCCCAGACATTTGCTGGGTGTGGGTGGGTTTCTCACTGAAAATGGAGTTCTGACCTTGAGGCAGACCAAATGTGAGCACTTTAGTGTGATACTCATGTTCTTTATATATATAAAGATGTCAATAGAAGAGTAAAAGAGTTGGAAGGGACCTTGGAGGTCTTCTAGTCCAACCCCCTGCTCAAGCAAGAGACCTTATACCATTTCAGACAAGTGGCTGTCCAGACTTTTCTTAAAAGCATCCAGTGATGGAGTAACCACAACTTCGGAAGGCGAGCCATTCCACTAGTTAATTGTTCTCACTGTTAGGATATTTCTCCTTAGTTCTAAGTCATTTCTCTCTTGATTAGTTTCCATCCATTGCTTTTTGTCTTGCCTTCAGGTGCTTTGGAGAATAGCCTGACTCTTGCTTCTTTGTGGCAGCCCCTGAGATATTGGAACACTGCTACTCATGTCATCCCTCATCTTTCTTTTCACTAGACTATTCCTGCAACCGTTCTTCATATGTTTTGGCTTCCAGCCCCCTAATCAACTTTGCTGCTCTTCTCTGCACTCTGTCCAGGGTTTCTACACCTTTTTATAATATGGTGATGAAAACTGGGTGCAATATTCGAAGCGTGGTCTTATTAAGGGTTAATATTTTGAGACTTTGGCTAAGTCCACAGAAGAGGAAGGGAGACACATCTGGATACACTGACCTGCTCAGAGCATAGCTGGTTCATGCCAGGCATCTGCAATGAGTTCATTGGCATTTGCCCAGCCATTGGGTTCATATTCTGGGCACTGGCATTTCCTCCGGCCATGGAAACTGTGATGCTCATGTTGTTGTACATTCCCTGCTGAGCTGAGGGGGGCTGAGTCTGCCCAGCTTGGCCATATACACTGCATTTGAAAGAATGAGGCACAGGAATTACATATTGGGATGGGCTTCATTTGAAACCAGTTCAATTTCAGAAGCATGCTAAATTGCACTGCAGACAAATTACATTCCCATATTATTCTCATTCTTTTTGTATCAGTTCAGAAAAGCAAAACTTTACCAGTTGAGTTACGGCTGGCACCTGATCTCTGGACCTTCCGCAAGGAGCTAAAGACATTCCTGTTTACATCTGCCGGCCTGGACTGATGGGGTGTTTTAACTAGTTTG
>JANHFR010003067.1:33573-44552 GCA_032468015.1 Mimophis mahfalensis | reverse complement strand
GGACACCCAAATTGCGCGCTTGCTGGGAAGGGGGCAAAAATTCACCCCCAAACCGCAGCGATGGAACCTCCACCTGGAGATCCCGCGACGCCGCAAACCACAGCCACTCCGTCTTGGTTGGGTTGAGCCGGAGCCTGTTCTTCCCCATCCAGACCTGCACCGCCTATTAGACTTATATGCTGCCCTTCTCCCGAGGGACTCAGGGTGGCTTACAACATATAAAAACAAATGTACAATAAATAGAGTTAAAAATGAATTAAATTAGGAATAAGTCTAATAAATAAGTTACAAGTTGAGAGAAAGTTGCAAATTAAAATTTAAAATAGTTAAAACCCAGTTTAGAATTAAAATAATCAACCTAAATGTGTGCTTGGTGATAGTTCTGATAAATAAATTCACAAAGAATGTAATGAAACCCTAATAATTTCAGTTTTTAAAGAAGTGATGAGAACTGATGAGATTCTCAGGTCTAAAGACAGGGTTTTGTAGGCATAGCCCCTTTACAATAAGACCTCATACTGATACCCTGAAACTCCAGGTAGGTCTGAAGTTGATGGCTACCTGCAGGTTTGGGAATAACATGGGTTATAACACCTTATTTTATTCAACGTTATTTCTCTGCACTCCGGCACTTTCCTAGTTGTACCCTTCCACCCAAGACCTTTTCATTATCTCCACCCTAGAGGGAAATATAAACTACACTGATCATTAGCTTAGAGCCTGCTGGTCCTTTAAATGTCAGATAAAACTTTTGTGATTAAAGAAATCATGTCCTATAAGTTTATTCAATATTGATATCCATGGACCCATATCAGCTACAAATACACATCGGTTATGCTATCGGTCATTAGCAGATGTACCTGTAAATTAAGAATTTCAGGTTCAGATTATGCAATGTATTAGCACCCAATCTGAAAATGTAATATGCTTAATTAAATCAGCTTATAATGGTTACATAACTTTGTTACATTTGTAAAATGAAAGATAAAAACTGCTATTTAGAAGAAGAGAAGAAAAAAGAAGGAAAGAAGAATAAAGTCAAAAGTGCAGAAATAAATAAATGTAAAAAAATGACTTCCCATTTTCTTTTAAAGCAGTTATAAGCAGAAATATAAATTAACTTCTTATTCTCGCTTTAAAGCATTGCTTACATTTGGCCATAATCTAATTTTTCTAATTATCAAAATTATGTATCATAAGTCCATTTTTTTCTGTTTCATGCAAAAAAGTCAATGTGGGATTTCCAATCAACATTAAACTTAATGTCTAATAAAGCTGTCAGTTTGGCCATCTCAGCAATATTCCACATTTTCACCATACTGTCTTCCATTGAGAATAAAAAAAATCAGCTTACAAAATTAAAACTAAAGCAAGTGATTTACTTGATTTTCAGATGGGGTTTATGAGGAATACCATCCTATCCTATTACAGGAACTGCAGTCTTCAATAACTACTCATATTTATAAAACATTATAAAAATCTGGACCATTTTTTTTGCATTCTTCAGCACCATGTCCTCATGTGAAATACAGCCAAATCAAGCAATTTTAAATTCTCCAAGCAGCTGAGAACCATGTGCCAAAAATCTATGAACCTTGGGTAACTCTCAGTTACCAGGGAGCTTGAGTGTTGCCCCAAAATATACTGGCAGTGTAAAAACCTGTAGTTACTCATCCTGTCCATCTAAGACTGCAGTGGAAGCTTTCTTTTGGGGTCTGCACACGACTAAAGAGGGACCTTGAAATAGGGGAGCTTTGTCTCATTTTACTTAAATTCAAGATATTCCCCTTTCCACTCTTTGCAAAGATTCAAATCTTTCTAAACATTAAAATTCAACCTTTCTCTATATATGTATTCAGGCACAATAGGGAAACTACATAAAGAACATCCTGTTTGCTTAAATTATTCAACTTGTTACGGAAACTACATCTAAAATAAAGGATTACTGTCCGCAAGTTTCATCTAGAAGCCACTTCTGGCTGTGGTATATTTTGTTAAAGCCAACGTCTCCACTGAACCACAACATGTATTGTTTTAATTTTGACCTTGGAACTGAGAGTTTATTCGACAGAAGCCCCACTCCTCAATCAAAGGTATGGCAGTCATTTTAGCCAGGCCCAAGGCAGCATTGAGGTTACTGATTATTGGCAAATTATAATTTGTGTGCAGTCCACAATTCTGGTCTTTTCATCTGAAACACAACACAAACTAAACATCCAAGGGTGGGCATGGGGAGAAGAATTCCCAACTGCTCAGTCCCCAATACTGGCATTTAGAAACACACCTGCCTTTGATACAGCAGGTAAATAATAAGTCAATAAGTCAAGCTATCATGGCTTGTAGCCATTTAGAAAAAACATTTTTCTATTAATTTATTTCCCCTTTACAAACTTACAGTGATAGCCAAGATTCTGTCTTGTTACCAATATGCTGATTATGTTCCACCCTTCACAAACTCGAACCTTCACATTTTGAGCTGCAATAATTCTTGGGATCTCTAATTCATACTAATTGTGTGAATTATGGATGCCCCCAGTCCATCCCTCATCTTGTCAAGTGTGGATGGGCAGAGTGCATGAACTACACTCAACTGAACAAAATCCTGGGACTGTACCCATATGATTGAAATAGGCATTGTGTGCAGCCAACCCATAAACCAAAAAGAAGAACATTTGATACTGACTGGCAAGCATGCTTAGAGATAGAAATCATAATATAGGAGTTAAATTAAGCTATATAAAAAAAAAACCTGGAACAGATTTTGATGGGAGAATCTGATTACTGCATTTTTCTTTCAGGAACAGAAAGGTTGACCACACAGTTTTCTCTGGTGTTACTCAATTTCTTTCTTTTCACTTGCATAAGCTAAGAGGCTTTCCCATACAAACTTTCAGCTTCCTACTCAAGAATATATGTTCCTACTCAACAACTACTTCACTTCAATAGCAGGTAAATCTTTTAAGAATAAGGAAGATCAGTCAGTCCATCTGTATTCTCATCTTTGCAGTTTCCACAAATTATCCAGGCCTACTAGCACCTTACTAGCACCCAAAAGGACATCTTAAAAGGCTTATTAAGAAACAAACTAAAATACTGTATTCTGATGGGAGAAGCTTTAAGGAAAGGAATAAAAATCTGGAGATTTATTTGAGAAAGAGAATTGGTTAGGAGTCTTGGTGGTGCAGTCATTAGAATTCAGTAAAGGTAAAGGTTTCCCTCGCATATACGTGCTCATCATTCCCAAATCTAGGGGGTGGTGCTCATCTCTATTTCAAAGCTGAAGAGGCAGTGCTGTCCGAAGATGTCTCTTCAGCATGACTAAACACTGAAGGCACAGGGAACACTGTTACCTTCCCACCAAGGGTGGTCCCTATTTTTCTACTTGCATTTTTACATGCTTTCAAACTGCTGACCGGCTGAAGTTTGACTCAGCCTTCATCTTTCCAAGGAAGGTAAAATGAGGACCCAGATTGTTGCGGCAATATGTTGACTCTGTAAACTGCTTAGAGGGGGCTGTAAACACTGCGAAGTGATATATAAGTCTAAGAGCTATTGCTATCACTATTGTTTATTCTAGCCATTTAAACTCTAGTTTTGAAAACAGGTACTTCCTAAACCATGTTGGAGCTAGGAAAGTGAGAATGGTTTCATTTTCCAGACTAAATCTGCAGAGAACTTATGTTCATAATGTGGGTGTTCCCAACTCTATATTTTTGTGTGTTCCATAGTCTTCCTCATTTTGTAGATACCATTTGGGCCTGACATAATCTGTGATCCCTTGCCAAACTGGGTACTATGGAATATATCAACCTTTTCCTTAGAGTTCAGTAAATTGCTGAATTTTTGCCAAGGAGAATCATAAATCATCATCATCATCAGAAAATAAATGTCATAGGAAATGGAAAGTGTATTGTTAACAGAAAAGTAGTTTGAACTAAAAACTCACCTGTCCCTGTGGCTGTAGCTTCACCTCCTCTTGAGTGGAGGTCTTGGGCGGTGGAGCCACAGGTGCATTACAAGGGTCCAATTGCTCTGTGTTTTCTTTCACCTTCACATCCTCCAGGCTTAAGGAAGGGTTAGATGCTAGTTCTTTATCATCCTGGTCAAGCAGATAGCGAAGGAGCTGATGGTCCTTTGAATCCTTCTTCTTCATAGCATCTGCCTCCAGCCGGATGTCAGGGGTTCCTGGAGCCTGGCTCTGGGGTGGAACAGCAGTAGCTGTGCCACCAGGCATTCCATCTTTCTTATCGTGCTCCATGGACAGGGTGGCAATGTCAGAAGGACTGCCCTCCTGGAGGAGCCGATGTAAGATCTTATGTCTCTCTGTGAGGGAACTGTGGGAGGAAGGGCATGCACTGCCCACAGGGTTCCCAGAAGCTGGTGTCCCTGAGGCACCTGTACAAGACAAGGGCTCTTTGCAACTGGTATCTGCATCCACGTGCCGTAACTGCTCTTGGGCCGTGGAAGCCAAGAGCTGGACTAGTTTGTGGCTGGTAGCCTGCAAACACTTGCTGTCACCCTCTGAGAGTCTGTCACTGCCATGCAGCAAGCTAGAATCCAAGGGCTTGCTGTCACTGGAGCTGTTGTCAGAGTGGGTCATGCTGCAAAGAATGGACGACATCTCCTTGCTGTCTTTTGGCTCTGTTTTCACGGGTGGCATGTTCATTCTGCCGGGGGAGTTCTGATTGCTCAACTGACGCAGGACAGGAGGGGGTGTGGAGTAGCCCACTGGAGGGCTAGGCCCATCAGTCAATCCCTGCATGGAGTTTAATGGGGTGCCTGGATATGGCCTGCTGCTGACAGCACTGCTGCCACCGCAATTGCCCACCATGCCCACTGGGGAGTGTGTGTGGGGCATAGTAGGAGAGAATGGGTTGCCTGGCATTCTGGGCCGATGCACAAGTCCAGGGCTTACTCGATGTCTTGGAGACATAAACTGTGGCGGGGTGACCCCAGGACTGTTCATTGGAGAGCTACTGATGTTTATAGGATGGGTACTGTTTGGAGGACCAGCCTGTCCTTGGCTTAAGGCAACATTAGCTCCCATCTGGCTTCCAGGTGAACATCCATAATTGGTTTGGGTGGTAGCAGCATTGCTATTGCCGTGCAGGCTGGATCCTGATGGGTGGTTTGTGTTGGCTGTTAACATGCTACCATTGGAGGGAGGGAGAGGTGTTGGCAGGGGTACACCCTGTCCTGGAGAAATGCTGGGGTTCAGTGAGGGACTGACACGGGGAAGAGGCATTGGAGAATTAGTGTTATCTTGAGGCGACAGGGCAGTGTGTTCTCTGGATCAAGAAAAGAAAAAAAAATGCAGTTGGTGGAAAAAGGAAATACAATCCCCCACCCATGTTGGAAGAACTTGATTAGTTTATGCTGTGTCCTTTCAAAGGAGGGAGTGCAAAAATGCTGTATACCTGATAAAGATTTTATTTATATACCTGTGTGCATATCTACACACACACATACACCATACATACATTGTGTGTGTGTGTTTGTGTGTAGGAAGGAAAAGTACAGGTTTGCTGGCTTCTTTTAAGAGATGAAAAAAATGGCTACTATTATATATGTATTTTCTTTTATGCATGGGTCTGGCTGCCATGAGAAATATTCCAAAAGGACTCCAATTCAGGAATCAAAAGCCCAAACATAAACCTCCAACTCATTCATTGTCCTGTTCCTCAAAAAGTGAAGGAAAGCCTTCAAAACATTCAGGTCTGGACTTCTGTTCAGAATGGTATCAAAGCCAGAACTATTATTGGTAGGTTTCATTGACATCCAAGTCCCCTCACCCTGCCAGAACTGTTCATGTCAGCTTTGACTCCCAGCCATAAAATAATGGCCATTCTTTGAGTTGCAACCTTCCATCCACAAACTGTAGCTCCCTCTCCATTAAATAATACACATCTGGGTCCTGCACTCCTTCAAATAGCTCTGGGAGTAGTTATTTTTCAAGGATGTAAACTAGCTAGGTCAAATAACTACATAAAAAGAAATTAGTATATCAAATTAGCAGCATGTGAAGGCAATTAAGAACGCATCAATGTGCAAATTCATCTCAACAAAATAAAGGAAAATATGCAGCAAGTTGGAAAAGGTTGAACTAATGAAGGAACTGGGCAGGAAAATGGCCTGGTTTGTATTATTTTGTATAAATCTTTATACAAAATAAGGTAATAACTTTTCCATATCAGAATTTGAAAGTAAAGCACTAAGAATGAACGCAGGAAATATTTCATGATTTGGACCTCCTTCTTATGCAATCATTTAGGTGTGGGGGAAGGCTGGTGCAGGAACTCCCTTAAGGCAGGCAATGAACCTGAAAAAAACCTCCATGGCTGACTAGCAAGCAACAAGCAAGCATAAATCACTGTTGAAATTTCATAAATTCAATCGGCTGTTCCTATCAGTGATTATCAGGAAGCCCAGTGCCTCACCATGGCTAACTCACTGCATGACAACTTGCCACAGGATAATTCAACAATTCAATTTAATTATTTAAAATAATCAAAAAATATATTTTAATTTTTGTCATTCACATTTCATTTTGTCCTCCCTTTTTGCATCATTTGTTTAAGGATTCTATTCCACAATTTCTTCAATATTAGTGTAACTTTTGTCTCGCAGAGAGTTGACCATGGCAAGTTGTCCCAGACCAGCCTCTTCTGCAGCAGGCAGAACCATTGATCCCACTCTTCTTCTCACAGCACTCTATCTCCAGCTGCCACTATCATTGTCACAGGTCATATCCTCGGATCACAGCTTTCTCTTGCCACAGGAAGCCCAGAGGCCTCTGCTGCTAGTATCACCACCTCCGTTCAGGCCACTGAGTTTCTTTTTTCAACATAGGGGTGATGAGATAGGAAGAGGACCAGCTGTTAACTAATTTACACAAATAGTCTTAGCTTCAGTATCCTTATAGTTTCTCTTCCACTTAAAGGGATGCAAAGTCACTCTCAAAACTTATAAGAGGCTTGTTCATACACTGCAACTTCTCAGATAGGGATCATTCCACACCAACTGATCAGATGCTTCCGCATCACCATCTCAAATTTTGATGAAATTTGGCACAGAAGTTGGTTTGGGGCCCAAATGAAACCAGGTAAATTTTTTAGCTCTGCAGCTCCTATACTATGCCCAAAATGGCTGCCCCTTTAGACAACCCACTGGAGACACGGAGCCAGCAACCTTACAAAACTGCAAATTGACCTTCTTCCTGTGCAGCCAAAAATGCCCCAAGAGGTCAAAAAATGACCTGTCTTATACTAATTTGTGCACAGATTTATTTATTTTTTTATCTATCTATCTGTCTGTCTGTCTGTCTGTCTGTTTGTTTGTTAGTTAGTTAGTTAATTAATTAATTTAATTTTTATACCGCCCTTCTCCTTACGGACTCAGGGTGGTTCACAGCCAAGTAAAAATAATACAAAAGTTAAATGTATGATTAAAAGCGAATTAAATACATGGCTGAAATCTAAAACCAACAGTTAAACAATTTAAAATCCCATTAGGCCAGACCAGCCTGTTGAAAAAACAGGGTCTTTAGTGCCCGTCGGAAAGTCCGCAGGTCAGGGATGAGCCTTATCTCTGGAGGGAGCTCGTTCCAAAGGGTGGGGGCCCCCACAGAGAAGACTATCCTCCTCGGGGTCGCCAAACGGCACTGTCTTGTCGATAGCACCCCGAGGAGGCCCTCCCTGTGAGAGCGCATTGGTCGGCGGGAGACCGTCGGTGGCAGAAGGCGATCTCGTATATAACCAGGCCCTAAGCCTGGTTATATACGAGATCTCATCCATTTGACTACAAATCACATCCATTTGACTACAAACTCAATACTTTTCTTGCAAATGTGGGCTGAAAATGGATAAAAATTGCTCGTTGCACTCATTGCACCAAAATTCACTGCCTCGTAGCCTGGAAACTTACAAGTCTGCAGTTGCTGTTTTTTGGCAGTTTGATTTATACTTATGTAAAGAGTACTTGGTTAAAAGCACAAGTTTCTCACTTTATTCTTTTCTGAGCTATAAGGCCAGATTGACCAGAATTGGGAAAACCCCCAAAATTGAGGTGGTGATGCAGGCCAGTTTCTAAAATCTGATCCGTTGGCATAGAGGAGAATGGAAAAAGGGTTCACAGATGTGGCTTCCATAGGTGTGACCACCTATTGTTTTAGGCTCAGTGTGTTCTACACAAAGGTTCTTCTTCGTAATCAAATTTTATAAATACTGTTATACATAATCATCTTTCTCATGCTTTTACATATCTTCCCTTATCTGGCTTGGTTTTGCATTCACATAGATATTATAGAGGAAAGGACAGAACAGACGCACGGTATTTTTTCAGTATTGATGTTTGCAAGCTGTCCATGCAGAAACACTTGTATCCATAAAATTTAAAACATTCATTTATATATACCAAAGGCTGCTTATCAAAAATGAAGCTATGTAGAATAAACATGCTGGAAGTTCTTCTGGCAGCTCTTCTTCATTTTGGACAACTTTGCAGTTTGTTTCTGTTCTGCCTTACATCCTGCTAGTTTGAAGGTGTTGCAAAAGAAGCAACAGCTTGTTTGAACAGGCTATTTCATGACGTACTCCTCAATGCATTCTCTTGCTATGTAACCAAAGAATCTCCCCCTTCCCCCACCTCCAATAGGAAAGAGAAGTAAACTAAGCAAGTATTACTTAAGCCTGAGAGAAGGAGAAGGGAAAGACAGAAGATGCCAAAGAAAGATTCGGCATCTGTTTCTTTCCATTACTCTTTGAAGACATGGCTCTGTTGAGATTAGATAATCCTGATTAAGATATCTTTGCCCTGTCCAGTGAAGCTGCTAGCTCATGGATCCTCTCAAGCTCAAACCAGCTTCAAGAGGCAGAAAAAACAACAACAAACAAACTTGGCTTTCCCCCCTTCACTCATACTTCTAACATCCTTGCAACAGAAAACAGCTCAGCCTGCAGATTACATAGCACAACAACCCTTTGCTTCCACCACCTTATCCACCCTGTGGTAAATACATTATTTTTTATTAAAGGATATATGGGACAACTATGACATGCAAAGAGATGTATCAATTAATATAATCAGCGTGACATGTTTAAAAATGCATTCTTTATATACATTGAATTGTACACTTACACAGGAAGAGCCCAAAAGAAGCTCGCTGTCTTTGAGAGATGGAGTGGAGAGAAAAATAGAGGCAATGGCACCCAGTGAACCCTGGGGGTTTTCAGGACTTACCTTTCAATTATATGGATGCCCATGATGAAGGGGTGCATTTCCGGACTTTGAGGGCAGCAAAGTTTGCACTTGGTATGAGCACTCAGCACAGTCCCATCACTAAGTGTGAATCGGTAGGATGGGCTGAAGGCCGTGCCCCGTGTCATCACTGAGCAGAAACAGAAAGGGAAGGGGGAGGAGAGAAAAGGTATCTTAAGGATTAGGATTATTTGCCTCCCTGTGTTGCTAGCAATATTTGTGAAGTAGCAGGGGTAGGCAATCCACAAGCAATGTACATACCACGTGCCCTTCTGGATGCAGCCTCAGGGGCACACAAAAACCATGTCTCAAAAATTCAACAGCAAATTCCCATTTGCAATATCATTTAGGTTTTTTAAAAAAAGAATCATGGTTTTAGCTTTCAATAGGGTCAATATACCTATTTTTTTTTAAATCAAGCACCTTAAACATTTCATCTACTTTTAGATTGCAAGAGGCAAGTAATGGTGTGCTGGCCTACAGGGTTCTCTTTTAGAGTTCCTATCTTGCATAGAATAGTGTGAGCATGCTGGAATAAAGATGGCCTTTAGTCACATTTGTGGCATACTAAGCGCAAAATGTGCCCAGACTGACCAGTACTGTCCTTGCTATTAGCACGGACTGCTGCAGGAGACACAGAGAAATTTAAGATGTGCAAATGCTGATAAAAAGGATCATAAGATGTCTATAAGAGAAGTAAATTGTTGGAGAAATAAATGAAAATGATTGAATATGAGAGCATGCTTCCTACTGTGTGTTACACAGAAGTGAGAGATGTATCGGAAGAAACATAAATGTTAAATTCAGTAGGAATAAGATACTTGAAAGTATGTAAGAGTATGTGTGGTAAAACAAGAAAGAAGATCAAAGATGAATGAGTGCTCAATGAACACAGTCAGAATACAAAAGGGAGCAACCAATAGTGAAATAAAGTAAGATTGTTCGGTCATATAAAAAAAAAGTAATGAAGAGTCAGTAGTAAATACATATATGAAGAATGAATGAGTTGAGGGGAAGGCGAAAACTACAAAAGCCATGGTTTAAAAGAGTTTAGGAGATCCTTTCAAAAAGGTATAAAGAACAAGGGCGTTTTTAAGCAATATTTGAATGAAGGGTGGTACACCAGGGTAGAAAGGTTACAGATTACATAGCACAAGGATTCTTAGTTTCCACCTTTTCCAGCCCATGGTAAATACATTATTTCTTATTAAGGGATAAGAAGAACAGTAAATAGTTTGGGCATAAACAAGATACAGTTATATTTGTTTTCCTGTCCTTATCTCATGCTCATTTGGTGTACTATTTCTCACTTCTTTTATGCGCTTTGCCTAACACCGGTTACCCCAAAAGAAAACAGTACGATGGGTTTGTACCTATGTATGCATGCAAAAAAATTTCAAGCCCTGAAAAATCTGAAAGCAACGGGCTGAAAAGTTCAACCCTGCCCATCCAATGATCTTGCTGCATCACCAGCATGCAACCTGCAGCCCTCAGAGGCCTAAAAAAAGAAGAAAAAGTGCATTTCGCTGCTATGAATTGTAGGATTTTCTTTTCTGCTACATAAAGCTTAACTTTATGTCCTGACAGTCCCATGTTACACCCCTCCTGCGTGAGCTGCATTGGCTTCCGGTTGCCCTCCGGGTGAGTTTCAAGGTGCTGGTGATCACCTATAAAGCCCTACATGGCTTAGGTCCGGGGTACTTGCGGGAACATCTGCTGCCAGC
>JANHFR010003067.1:23037-33391 GCA_032468015.1 Mimophis mahfalensis | reverse complement strand
TCTATTCTATTCTATTCTATTCTATTCTATTCTATTCTATTCTATTCTATTCTATTCTATTCTATTCTATTCACAAGTATCTCTAGAGGTAAAGGGAGTATTTAATTTTTCTCCCTCCAAAATTTCTGGGTGGACAGATCTTTAAACAACCTTCACCCATTTTATGTAGTTGTGTTCACCCCCATCCTCCATTACTGTAGTACCAACCCCCTCCTCTCAAAGTTGCATAGCCCTGTTTCAGTGAGAAATCATCAACCACCTCCTCCTGAAAGTCCTATGGAAATTAACATGTCAAAAACCTCCTGGGATTTTCATAAACCATTTAATCCTTTTAGCAGAGAAATAATTCTTTCATCCCCATCTTATAAGGAGATACAATTTTACTGATCCACGCTTCAAGGGTGTTGTAAAATGATAAACATCTTTACACTTTACAGTAGCACTTAGGAAAATTACTAATATAAAAGCCAAGAATGCTCATCACCTACTGACATTTTATCTCAAATTTTCTGGGAGGCTCTGCCTCCCCCTTTCTCTTCTGTCAAGCTAATGTTTGAGAATTGTTAGACAGGCTTTCCCCAAAGGTGCTTTACTGGCTGATTGGGAGTCAGAACTTATCTTCCCTGATCTAACCCAAGATTCAAACTAGCATACCAATTCTACATAAAAAGATGCAAGTTGCAGAAATTTTGGAATCTTTCTGTCCCCTTCGGGACCAACGAAGCAGCCAAGCTGTTCCACATAACTTGGCCTGTTTGCTTTAGTTGTCACTTTCCAACAAAAAAGCCTTCAGGTTAGCACACCACCCCTATGCCTGGGTCCAGTGGTCTTGTAGAACAGATTGCTATAAGAATGTAAAGATAGAAGTTCAGTAGCTAGTAGTTCAGAGGAATTCTACTTTCCTCTGAACTACCAGCAATCTTTCCTGCCACTAATCAGCCATTTCCTTTGGCAGCATTATGCACCGCCTTCATTTTTTAACAACTGTATTTTCACTCTGAAAAGTCCTCATCCAACAGACACGAAGGTGTGTTCAAAATACAGAAGCCTTCTTACCTTCCTGAAACAGCTGCTTGGCATAAGATGGCTCCCTGCCCTGAGGCTGGAAGAAAGCATAGATGCATTTTCTCACTAAATCCTCCCAGCCGGTCCGGCCTGCTGCTCTCAGGGAACTGGTGTCAATGGAGATGATTTTACCTGTGTGGAGTGGAATGAAAACAAAGACATTAGACCTAGGAATGTAAAGCAGAGGAGTACAAGAGTATATTCAATATATATTGCACCTTCTACACCTCAGCCTTCTATTTATGTTTCAACTGTTAATTTTTCATTACTTAAAAATTGTTTAAGCTGCTTGAATGCTCTGTTTTTAGAGGTGTAAAAAGTACACAAACCTAAATAAACATGATAGATAAATGAAACTGCCACTTATGACTTTATGACTGCCACTTATGCAAATAGACTTTCTTCTAATAAAACTATTATCTGAACTAATCCAAATATTTCCTGCTCTCTTAAAAGATGTCTATTGCCTTTCATTATTTCTAAATTAGTTCTGCAAAACCTTTGAAACCCTTTTCTCTCTTATATATATGAAATCACCAACTATAACTCCTTTAATTCCTGTCTGCAAGTGATGAGTCCAAATGGCAAAATGTACACATGTAGAACTAAACATGCTTATATTTAACTATTATCACTTAAGAGTCCATTTGAGTTGAGGCAGTAGGTAGGTCACAAAAAATGCTGTTCTTATTTATTCATTCATCAGATTTATGCACTGCCCATTTCACTATCTAAGTGACTGACAATCTTGCCTCTCCTACCTTCATAACTCACAATCGTATGCATTACAAGATGGCAAGGCTGACTTTTACTTAAGTGGATGGAAGAACAGTAGAGATATAAAATGAATAATGTTAAAGTTACTCAGTAACGTATTTCACATCTATAGAGGGCTGGAGATTTGTCTTTTCCTGTCCCTTGCTCATTTACACTGGATCCACATTTTTTTTTAATGAAACTATAGAGCAGTGATTGGCAACTTAAAGCTGAAGTCCAGCAAATATCTTTGGAACCTTCTTAAAAATACTACTACCAGCATTAGACACATTTTACACATAATTTTGAGGTGCTAACACCTAAAAACAATAGTGCCAGCTGCAAAACTGTCTCAACATAGTTTTAAAAAACAAGAGAATCCCAAGCTCAAGGGGGTGAAAAAGCCTGCTATTTTCACTGTTGCTCATTACCATGTACCACTTGTCTTCCTTAATAAATGATGGGAGGACCCCCAGGCACTAAAAGGAACAACTAAGAGGTGTCCATGGAATTTTCACTATTTTAGAGACCAAGATGGCCAAGCAAGTAGATCTTTCAGTTATACCAAAACTGCAGTCTGACAAAATACCCTATGATTTCCAAAGCCTTGTAGAAGCAATTATCTACTTATTTTTTCTGAAAGATACCTGTAGTATCTTGCTTGGTCATGAAAGATTCTGATGTGGTGGGAGCTGTAGATCGAGGTAATCTTCGTGCAATGCATATTAGGCAGGACTGCAAATCTGTTGTGAAAAGAAAAACAACCAAAAAAAGATTGAAGGTTACTGAGTTAAATTCCTATGCCACCTCTTTTCATTTTTCATTTGATTCTTCCACATGGTCTCTTTCTTCCCTTCCCATATCTTGCAGGATCACCAGAGCCTTGCTTCCTCCCTCCACCTTCTATACATTGTATGTGCAAAGAGGCCATGTAAAACAGGAAGGCCTCTACTAAAGATATCACAGGTTCTCCTTAGACTTACTTTGTAATGCAGAATGCACCTTTTCTGTTTCTCTAGCTCATACAAAATGGAATACTGAGACAGTGGTTCAATCTGGACTTTGCAAAAAAAAAAGCAAGCCCATAGCAAACAAACTGGGGAAACTGCAGCAATAGGGAAGAGGACTTTGGGGGTGTGGGGGGAAGGATTAGATAAAGGATAGGAGAATGCAAGAGAAAGAAAGGCCTCACAATAGGGAAACTGATGGGATGGGCTTCTCTCATTTCAGGGATAGGATAAGACTACAACAACCCAACTGAATTGCTTATCTGTTTTCATTTGGTGAAGGATGAAAATGGTCCCCCTCCAACCACCCTTTAGGAATCATCACTGGAGCCACGGTTAAACTAAGCCTTATTTTTTCATCTTGCATGAGCAGCAGCATTGTTCTTCACTGTAACAAGATCCTATAAACCAACACCCCTCTAAAATGAAGCCCTCCAGATGTATTGGGTTGGAATTCCCACCATCCTGCACAGATATTGGCAATCTTCACCGGGGAAGTGGGAATGATAGCCCAATATATCTTGAGGGTGCCAGCTTGGGGAAGGTTAAAAATGTGCTTGCAAGAGAAAAGAGACTGGCAAACTCCCATGTGTATGCGTGTGTTCGTTCCACACTGTTTGGGAGAATTAATTTTAAGACCATTTGGTTCTGGCAACACTGCAAAATAAAAGGCACTTGCGGAAGCCAACAATTATCAGCTCTGGGCAAAGTATGTGCTCATAAACCCCTCTGTGATTTATTTCTTCCAGTCATGATCTCCTGTGAAAGCTGCAATGGATTAATTCAGCTAATGCACTGGAACGAAATGGCCGTTACGGAGGAATAAGCCTGAAGTGTTCTGCTGGAAAGTCTTGCTGGCATGATGCGTCTGAGGTACAGCACAGATCAAGATCAAGATCCCAATTCGGAATCCATGTCTGCTAAATTATGCACTTGGAATCCAGGCAGATACCCACCCAGTGCAATGGTGGGGGATTTCAGTAACCACAATATATATTAGGTTATATATACCGTGTTTCCCCGAAAATAAGAACCTGACTTATATTACTTTTTTGCCACCAAAAAAGGCACCAGGTCTTATTTTTGGGGGATGTCATCCACTGACTAACCTCACTTGTGCACATCGTCCCTGGCCTCCTTTTCACTGTCAGAGGCCTTCAGGAACTTCTTCAATGGCTGGCAAGGCTTTCCTGAAGGCCGCTGCAGCCAATAACAGAATTCCAGATCAATCTGGAGCTTAGTTATCAGCCAAAGAGGCCTTTAGGACAACCAGCCTGCTGGCTACCAAAGAAATGGGCTGGCAAGGCAGGTGTCGGGGTGTGAGAGGCCTGACTACAACTGTCCAAAGGTAGTAGTAGGGCAGCTCCACTCCCCCATCCCCACCCTAGCTTAATTTTTACACGTGCATTCTGGAGTGGGTAGGATCTTAATTAGGGCTTATTTTGTGGGCAGGGCTTATATTGGGCTCACATGTAAATATCAAGCTAGGACTTACTTTAAGGGTAGGTCGTATTTTTGGGGAAACAGGATATGTATTCCTGGAAACAACTACAGACCACTCAGAGATAATCAGAGGAGACAGGCTCCCTTTCATCTCTTTTAACTTTCAACTGAGGTATCACTTTACTCAATTCATTTTGGGGACAGTGACTTCATCATCAGTGTGCTGCTGTTAAAATTTTAGAATACTAATTTATTACTGCATTAACATTACAGACTTAGGAATATCAAAAATCTGTACAATGTCAGAACCCACCAAAGAGGCAGGGCATCTGAATACACTGTAAGTCCTATATATCTATCTATTCATTCTGACTTCGGCTGATGTCTTTGTAGTAAGATATTTAACATAATCCAGTAGCATGAATACAGTGCTGCAGTACTACAGAAACCAAAAAGAATCATGTCTGAACAATGTCAAAGATTTAATAGTCTTAGACCAAACCTCTAATAGCTTTAATGATGGAAATTAATTTCTTTTGTACTAAGCTCTGAAGCATCTTAGCATCTTTAGCAAGGTGGTTCGAAGAGCCCTACATTTTTATTTTTATGCAAATGATTACACCCTCTGCCAGGACCGGACATGTGGAGATATGACTTCTTATCTTCTCCACCCAAAGAGTGATGCAAACACAACAGACGGGTGTGAATGTAAGTAGCAAGAAGAAGTAGGACTGCGATGGGCCTTTTGGAACTTTTTCTTTCTCATGAGAACTAAATTTGCACATCAGTTCAGTGATGTGAAATCTGGAGGGTATCTAGTATAGTTAAAATCTGTGGGTCTTACACGTTGAGTTACAGATATCACAACTCCTCCTCTTAAGTCAGCAGAAAATATTGCAGATAGTATGGGCTTTTACCGAGTTGCAATCCCCTTGCAATAAAAGCGTTATGGGAAGATGGAAGGAAATAATCAGTGGCTTTCCCCCCCCTTTCTGAGGCACCATGAACTAGGCCTTTTTCCCGCCTCCAGATTTAGCGGTCTTTGTTTTTACCTTCACCTTCTTCTTTGATCAGTTTTGGCTGAGACACCGTGAAGCACTGCATAACCTCGTAACGCTGGCGGGCCTCTTGGTTCTCTGCACCTGGCTCATCTGGGGGACGGATCAGCATCCTGCAGTTGAAGGTATGGCTGTTGCGTCGGGTGGATTCTTGGGGCCAAGGGACTCCATTAACTGCAGATGCACATGGGACGGAATAAAGATGCTTCTTGAAGGGTTTTGAAAAAGTGAATGTGCAGAAACCAGAATTTGGAAACTGAGATTACTACAGCTTTGCCCAAACACCAAGTATAAGAAATTATTACGAGTCAAAGCCACAATCTTCCTATTGTTTATTTATGGTATAAACCATATACCATTATTTATACCACTATTACCTATTCTAGATACTCTGACATGCGCACAGATGGTAAGGACCAGGGAGTAAGTGTGGAAAAACCTGTGACCACAGCAAACACTCCTCTTTTGTTTGCTATGCAAAAATTTATTGTGTTTTTTTCATTCCTATGACTACTAGTGCAGCACCTTTATTACTGCATAAGAAATGCAGTAGACACCAAGAAGATCCACCCACTACTTCCCTTTTTCCTTCTCAAAGAAGACAAGATCATCCCCATATTCTCGTTACTACTTCCACCATCTCTAAGAACATTTATGGCAGAAATCAGGAACCATCCACCTCATGATTTATTTCTCCTTCTTTCTGTGATCCTTGTTATCCTCCAAAGAGGAAGAATCCAGGGGAATTTTTTTTTACAGGAGGTGAAAAGTGTAGTGGTAACTCTACTTCTCCTTCCTTGATAATAAATTAAAAAAATCCCCGTGATTGACTAACAAACAGTAATACATAGCTTGGAATGGGTTTTTCAGAAGTAAAGTTCAGAAATAAACACGCTAAGCCAACACAATCTTAACAGATCTATTTTGCATAGATAATCTCACTCCAAAAATTGAAACTAAAAAAATCAGTTTTATCAGGAAGTTCACAGATTGACACCCTTGGGGGAGTGGGGGGTGGAGAAATATGCCTCCAGCCACAAATGTTATTCTTGGTCAAGCTATACATCACTAAATCTTTTCATTGATTGAAATAATATATATGTAAAGGATATATTACACTCACAGAAAGATAGTACTTCTGAAATTTTCTGCTATGGTTACCTCTCATATTTGCACTCAGCATAGCAGTTTCCTTGGCAACCATATTCACATTTTTTAAAAAAAATCATGTTTGGTGTGCATAAGGAACACCTTGCATAATTTTCTCAGAAAGTACTAGAAAAACACAAGTTTTTAATTTGTCTATAGAAAAATGGCTGAGCTGTATGTGAGTGTGAGAATATGTGTTTAATGCAACAGTAATATTTCACAAAACACTGATCTCCATCCATGCATAAGTGTACACTGTAGTAAGCTAAAATCAATTAAGACCTGATTAAGTGAAATATTGATTTAAACCTACCTTATATTAAATTAGCTTAAGTCAATTTTATATTGACTGAAGCAAATTTGATACCAGCCACACTGAAATCAATATTAAAATGGTCTATGCTAGCACTAGTTTAACAGCACTGATTTTGAAAATTGCAGCATATGTTAAAGGGTGTATCTGATTGTTTACTTAAGATCTAAAGCAAACTCCAGCAATTTGACATTTAAATAGCCAGTGTGGTGTAGCACTGAAACACTGATAAGAGCCAGATTCAAGTCCCACCTCAGCACTGGAATTTGCCTGGGTGACTGATTCTCTCACTTCTTATCTACCTCTCTGGGTTTTTGTTGTGAAATAAAAGAAAGTGAAACCTCAAGTAAACCACCTTGGATTTCCTGGATAAGGATAGGAAATAAAGCTAATAAAGTTTAAAGTTAATAGTAGAACGTAAATAATCGTTAAATCCTGCAGAGCTATCCACTGGAATGGAAAAATGGTACATCTCTGACTAAGATCTTATTCAACTGCATGGACATGCAAGGATCTGAGATTGCAGTCTTCCTCTCACTGTGAAATTCAACCAAAAAAGAAAGATAACTATAGAAAGAAAAAAAGAGAGCAGAACACTAAAATACATTTATAATTTCAAAAGTGTTCTTCTTCAAGGACTATTTTGCCTTCCAAAAGACTCAAAGAAGAGTGCCATACACATTTTCACTCTTGCACATCCCTACTGAGTATCAGCCCTTTTTGACAACACTTTTCTAGATCCCTTATAGATTTTGAACTTATTGAATTTGGCACTTGTTTCAACTATCATTAAGGTTGCAAAGGCAGGTCTACTAAATTTGTGTCAGTGACCATACACATATACATGTATGTGCTTCATAGATGCACAAATACAAGTGCATATAAGCCTGATCGAGTAGGACTATAGCATCTGAAGGGTTCCAGATTATAAGACAAGAAATCTGTATTGCTACTTTACTACCTATATTTTCTACCTATATTTTGAACCTTCAAAGAAGACCTGCAGAGTGGGTAATACAGTAAGAGTTTCTATCTCTCTGGCTTCCTGTATTCATATAAAATCATTGCTGACCTTCACTTGTTTTCCATAAAGTGCTCAGTGTGTGTTATTGATGGTTTCTCTTTCCCTCCATGGAAGTGTAACATGTACCTTTGCAGCTTCAGCAAACTCTTGCATTGACCCAATAAGGCAGTTGTAGGAACTATGAGAGTTTACTGAATTAGTGACTTGTCAACTAATAAAGCTTTAGCTAATAGGCCATAACTTTGATAAACAGAACCTTGCTAAGCAAGAGGGGTTTTATCATCAAGTTGATTAAACAGCAGCAAGCAGTTGACCTTCTTTGAACAAAACATTGATTTGTAAGCAGCCTGTAACCTCTCTGACTGAATCAGGCTATGTACTCAATGTGCCACATTAATGACGAGCTGACCAAAAAGCATCTTTGTGCCTCTAGTCACTGGTTTAGTCTGCTGGCTAAGCTGACACTCAGTAAGCATTTCACATTTTTAGCTCTCTAGCTTTGAGACTGGCAAAAAAATGGTTTCTAGTTGAGTAGTCAACTGAAGTTCTTACTGAGAATTACATAATGATGCTTGTGAGTTAGCATATTATTCAAAAATCAGCTTAAATGCAGAATGAATGATATGTATTTGGAATGGCATGTCACCAGCAAAATTAAATTGGATCTTGTTTGCAAAACAGAGCTGCTTCCTAATCTCCTAACCACCTGCTAGTACTCCTGAGTGCAGCTTGCATCTACTCAACTCAACTGCACATTCAACATATTAAGCTGAAGCCTTGAAGAAATCAGACACTTAAAAATGTATTATATGAAGTGGCTTTATGAGTATAAAGAAAAGAATAACATGATCATTTTGTTCTAGACCATCTATTATCACTTCTTTAAATTAAAAACCTCAACTTCTTGTTTTTCTTCACAAATATTACCAAATAATATCAATTAGAACTTTAGATAACAAAACAGATTTAGGATACCTGGAATTTTCATCAGTTACCCTTTTACATCATGATTTTTAAGATATTCCTTATAATCTGGCAAAAAATGTTTTTAGGTTAACTATTGTGGTCTTACAGAGCCTTAGTTTTCCCTGCACACTTACTTCACGTACTATCTAGAATAGTTAGCCTAGTATCCTGATGTGAATTTATATTGAAATTTTACAAATGTGTTTTGTTGATTCAGCAGCAGCTTTGCAAAGAGAATGAGACAAGGCCAAGAAAGTCACACTGCTCACCTAGTGACTTAGGCAGCAAATTCTTGACAAATTCAGCATGATCTCCCACATGCAAGATACTGTAGACACTGGTGTTCATAAGCTCCTCTTGGTTATAGCCTAAGTAGCTGGTCACATTCTCAGACACAAACACAATCCGTCCTTCACGATTCACAACAAAGAAAAAGCCATCCAGTGCCTGCAGGGTCCAAAACAATGACAAAGGGCATTAAGAAAGGTGTTTCTATCTTTACATGCCTTTAGAACAATGAACAGCTGGCAACTGGGGTTATGGATGATCAGGGCACCATCATGGCTAAAGTATCAGAAATATACAAGTAAATAGGCCCAGCAGTCATGCTTAATACACATAATCAACTTATAAAATATACTGGTCTCTACTCCTATGTGGACAAATGCATATTACTTTAGTTGAACACTGCATGAACAGTGACACATCCATTTTATGTACTCTACTTACAGACCATGCTAACAAGTGTTTTCAGAAGAAGTCTACATTTTTAAATTATACTACCATCAAATCTGCCAAACTTCATAATTGGCTCTCCCTCTACCACTTTCTTTGTGCTGCTCTTTGCTGCCCAAGGTGACTCTGCCAGAATATCTTGCCTAACCAGCATGTTTTCTTACAATGCTGATATAAAGAAAGGAAATAATTGTTGGCATTGATGCTCCAGGATTAGCCACCGGATTGCACAGGTGACAACTCCCACGGTGGGTGATAATTTATCCCATAATTTACCTCATAATTTGACTAAAAGTTGTCTCCCTATTACCATTCCTTTTGGTAATGATTATGCACATTATAGATTTCAAATCAAGCCTTTTTTTCTCTTTCTTTCTGCAGAAGGCCAACTTGAGAGAGAAAATCTGTTCTTCAGACATTTAAAATCAGAATGATCTCAATGGAGCTGGCCTAAAACAGAGCTCCCCAACCTTTCTGGCTTTGTGGCCCAGTGGGTGGGGGGGAAGAGGAGATGGTTCCATGTGAGTGGTAGGGAAGTGCGCACACACAGCTCCATTTGTGTGAGCCACAGACCTGCCACTTCCGCGGCCTGGTTGCAAATGGCTCAAGGCCCGATAATGGGCTGTGATCCCAGGGGTTGAGGACGGCTAGCCTAAAATATTCTTATACAAAGATGACTTGCTTAAAGGGCACAGTCCTTGCTAATTAGGATGGGGCACCTTTGAATTCATAAGAATAAAAGAGCCTCGGTGGTTCAGGGTGATAATGCCTCCTAAAGTACTACCAGCTGCCTGCAATTAGTGCAGGTTCGAGTCCCACCAGGCTCAAGGTTGACTCA
>JANHFR010003067.1:2653-16521 GCA_032468015.1 Mimophis mahfalensis | reverse complement strand
CTAAGAGCAAGCCCCACTAAAATTGGCATGGCTTACATCCAAAAAGCATTTGTTTACTTTATTTAAAAAATGAATAAATACACACTTCATCTTTATGTTTTTCTCTCTCAAGATTTAATGCAGCATCATTGTCAGAGTTGAAATCTAGAGTTGAGAAAACGACCCCTTGACTCACTTTTGTCCCTCAGAATATAAGTCAGTTATCAATGAGATTCTGTGCTATTATTTTATGTTAGAAATCCAATGTTTCTTATAGAAGATTAAACATAGGTGTGGCACACTAGGCTCTGAACAAGAATCACTGGGGCTAATAGATGAACATAAATGAAATTACTACCTCTGTGAAGAAAGTTCAGACTTGCTATAGTTAAGCATGTTCCGAGCATCCCACTCTCCAAGGAAAGTCTTAACTTCATTTTCAAACGTTTCAGACACTGATGCAAAATAAATATCTGGCCGCCAGACTGAAAGGCTAGGATCAGGACACCTTGCTGCCCTCTTCTGATACTTTCTGCGGGTTTTTTCATTCAGTTCATACCACATATTTAACAGCTGTGATGGATACCAGAATTAAAAAAGTAAGACAGGCGAATTATTTAATTGAATATTACAATATAGTTCAATGAATAATGAAAGATATATTTATCAATTGTGGAATCACTTTAAGAGCTGCAGGATCTCGGCCGTATGCAGGTATTCCTCCTGTAGGGATCTCAGCTTTTATATCAGCCAACTTTTCTTGGGAAAACAGCAAAAAGCCTCCTTTCCTTCTCAAAGAGTGTTGATGCTTTGCTTGCCATTTCTTGACTAGTTTAAACTGCTTAGATGCTTGCTGAGGATTCATTTTTGGCATAACTTCATCTAAATGCTTAGATTTCTGTATCACCTATAATGAATGCACAAAATCAATTTTCTGAAGGTTGAGTATTCTCCAACGTAGAAGTACGTTCCCCACCAGCATCAGTTAAAACTGTTCAGCCAGAAAGCAATGGCGTTACTGTATGAAAGAATTCCCTTTCAAACCCTTTCAAACACAAATCGCTGTGGGTTGCCACAGCCATGATACAAAAGTACTCACTATATACAGCCCATGCTTTTAACCAGACCATCATATCAAGTCATTCACCACACAGTTGAGCTAATTATTCTTAATAGTGACCAGAAAATGATGTGACTATAAAATGGAAATCATAGTTATGACCTCTATCTTGAGATCACTTTCCTACTACCCTGAAGGAAAGAGTAGATTTTATGAACTTGTGATACACACATGGCATCCCAAAGGCCATGCAATTCCAAATCGACTCCAACTTCAGATTTCAGAAATCCCAAAGCAACAAAAGGTGCATAGAATTAACCACAACCCTACCAGTGAAGTCAGCAGGGTGTGCGGTATACTAGCAGCACCTTCTGGTAATCTATGAAGCTGAAGTTCAAAACGGGGCCTCAGATCCATCCGCCTTCAGAGGAGGGTGTCAGGCCACAGTCAAGTTCCCCCAGAGAATCACTACCATCTCACTCCTTAGACTAAGATTTGGGAAGCATTTAAAACCCAGTTAGATACCTTTTAGAACTTCTGACCTTGTCCAACCAGGTCTCAATAATTCCGGCTTGGGACCGGAATATTTGAGGGGACACCTGCTGCCACTGTCATCTTCCCACCACCCGGTTCGCTTCCTTAGGGAAGGCCTCCTCCGGGTGCCACCAGTAGTGGAATGTCGGAGGGTGGTGCCTAGAGGGAGGGCGTTCTCTGTGGGGGCGCCCACCCTGTGGAACCAACTAGAACTGCGGATGGCACCAGATCTTCGTTCCTTTCACAAGGAACTGAAGACATGGCTATTTACATCTGCCAGCCTGGATTGATGGGGGTTTTAGATTATTTGTTTTTTT
Source organism: Mimophis mahfalensis (assembly GCA_032468015.1). Taxonomy (NCBI): domain Eukaryota; kingdom Metazoa; phylum Chordata; class Lepidosauria; order Squamata; genus Mimophis; species Mimophis mahfalensis. The sequence continues at coordinate 14,631 of JANHFR010003067.1, read as the reverse complement.
CTGGGATACATAGGTTTAATTTGATTTTAATTTTTGTATTGTTTATTTTTAGATGCCCTGTACATTGCCCTGAGTCCTCAGGGAGTAGGGCGGTATAGAAATTTAATAAATAAATAAAATACATTAGGTGAAATAGCTACCTGCTTTGAAGTTAGATAACTACAGGAGGGAAGGATTTACAAGTATATTTAGTGTACATTTTGCTAGTGGGCTGAGGTAGGGTAGAGGATATCATTTGCAAGGTGGAAATTATTGTACTATCAAACAGCCTGCAGGAAAAAGCCCAATGAGCTATATTTTCATAGTATTTATTAAACTTTTATTATTAAAGTGTCTATTTTATTTGTAAGTCAGTTGAATCTACTGTAACTTGAACAAAGGATATAAATAATCCAAATAATGCAATACATCAGTATCATATTAATGTCTCTGTATCAGCATTTTCTACTAAGGAGAAACAGGTGAGTCCCCCCATTATACAATCTCAAGGCAGGTAGATTACTCCATCTGCTGTGTATGAGAACCAGGCAATTGAATAAAGAATTCACCATATTGAATGGTATGTATTCTGGTCCCTCAACCTATTTTCTTTCTCCTGCTATCATGCAGCTGCTTCTCTTCTTTTGAAATCAAGTCCCACCAAAATATTCTGACTTTTAATAGATGTAACTTTCCTATTCTACCTACAAATCCTAGGAGAAGAGGAGAATGTATTGAAGAAGACTTGACTTTCACTTATGATCCTACGAGACTACTGCCAAGGCTCATGGACTGAAATGCACAAGCGGGCTTGATGTACCAGCAAATGACATACAGCTAAGGCCTCAGGGCAATTTTTTTTCCTTCTAGAAGAAAAAAAAATGCCCGAGGCCTCTTAGCAGAAATTCTGTGCTTTTTATCACATTGTCATCATTTGACATATTAGAGTTTCCACAAATCTGCCTCTGAGATGCCCTGCAGCTCTTGGACTTCCATAGGAAATGAGATGAAATCTATGTGATGATTCATTTGGTCAACAGGTAAAAAGAGAACTGCCTACATCTCTATTTGGACTGAAGATTCTCCTTCATTCTTCATTTATTAGAAAATAGTGCCATAGCATTTTTGAATAAATGACTTTATGATCTTTAACTTCTGAAGTAGCTACAAATACAGATTAACAGTTGGAAGGGACTTTGTAGGTCATCTAGCCCCTCCACCCCCATCCAAGCAGACCCTACACCATTTCTGATAGATGGCAGTCCAATGTCTTCTTGAAAGCCTTCAGTGATGAAGGCAAGCTGTTCCATGCTCTCACTGTCAGAAAATTTCTCCTTGTTCAGTTTCCATCCATTATTTTATATTATATTCTATCCATTATATTATATTGTATTCCATTTTATTATATTCCATCCATTATTCCTTGTCTGGCCTTCAGGTGCTTTGGAAAATAGCTTGACTCCCCAAGTTATTCAGCAGCAGAGGCATGAGGCATTTTCTCCATGTTATTTCTAGTCCTTACCAACAAGAGAGGCTAAGAAAGCTGACCCTTAGATGCAAAGACTGTACTCTGTCACAGAGGTTCTGGCTCTTTTCTCTATGAAGACACTACATGAACGGATTGCTTGAATTGCTTGACATTGGCTATAACATGATATGAAAACATGATATGCTTAAAGATTTGGGTTTTCACAGGGATAAGGAGGTAGTCACATTTTTGCATATTTTAATCCTTTCGGGTGGGGTGGGGGGGTTGTACTCTTGAGAGTTAGGGGACTCTATGGACCAATGTCTGGGGAAGTAGGAGCAACTTCTAGTGAAAGGAAACTATTTACAAAGGCTCAAGATCAAATTAATCCCCTGAAGCAAGATATTCCATAAATCAGGTGCAGCTACAGAAGCAAAGCCCATTCTGAGCAGATATTCTTAAGCCATAATAGGCACAAAATATACTCTCAACTGAATTTGTAATATTATTTACACTGTATGAGATGGAAGGAACCATATCTTGTGCAATACATTCCTCAAATTGGAGAGACAAGAGTCTATATCACACTTAGGGTCTAACATTGTTTTACTGACAAAACCAAAGTTATAGACCAAAGGATTCACATTTCTTCCCATTATACTTTCCTCATTAAACTGGAAGCTCAGGGTCCAGTGTTCTGGGTATCTCAAAACAGCACTTGTAGAGTTTACAATCCTCAGCATAATATTTTGCAAGAGAATAGCCAGAGACAGTTGCTTTTATATATTATGTTATTATTATGTTTTGAAATCAGGCAACTGTTCATACTGCACTAGACTTTTACAAAGCTAAAAAGGCTCGTTATATGAACAGTTACAGAAAAAATTATGTAGTATTGGCTAAATGTAAACTAGAGTGCACTGACTGCCTATTGATATTTCTAAGGAAATGTGGTTCTAACTGAATTCCCACTTTTTTAAATGTCATTTTTCTCTAGTTGGGTAGTTCTTCACTTCATCAAAACCTAGTCCTGAAAAAGCTTTTCCAGTTGTGCCCTCAACCACATACACAATTACCCTAATCTTGAGAGACATAACAATAAATCACAAGATATTACGCAGAAGGCTAACTAAATGTCAGAGTCAAAACACAAATGCTTTCATGTTCATGTCCTTTGATCCTTCCTCCATTGACTGGTCAGATATGACTAGAGTGTCATAATATGGCTTGAGTAAATTAAGTTTCATAATGACCACTTTAGCCCTTCAACTTAAGGCCTCTAAGGGACATGAACTTGAAAGATCAAATTTTGATCCAGCCAGTCTACTGCATTCAAATTAACACAGTGGGTGTTAGCCAAAGAGTAGCTGGTTTTATTTCAAAGCTCATTCACTTCAATGCTATCTGTTCTTTCATTATTGTTTCTGGCTCTGATAAGAGAACAGTCAAGTCATATAAACATGCAATTCAACTGGTTTCCAAAGTTAAATCAATGACATTTCTGATTATTGTATTTTCACTCTACTGGCCATAATCCCTATAATTTGTCTCTGTATAATCTGAAATAGAAGAATTAAAACAATATGTTTCAGGACACACACACATACACATACACACAGCAAAAGGCTATCTCATTTGACTTGAAATGAAAGAGATGTGCTTAGTCTAATAAACTAGGAATTCTTCAAGAGTTAATGTCTAAGGTAACAATTTAATTGTTCCAACTTGATCTCTTTGGTTTCCCTTTCTTGCTTCAGTCTTTGCCTTTCTCCATATTAATATTCCTTACAGTAACTAAAAATCTAAGAAGACTTTAAAATTGTATTTTTACAAACCAATGGTTTTAGTTTCAAAATTTTAAATAATCACTAAGCATTATTTAGTCTCTCCACTTGTGAAAGTGTAAGATTCCCAACAAACCTGGGCATACGTTTATAGCAAAACAAGTATAGAATTCTATTAACTTCTACTGACTTCAGTATTCCACTTATTTATTCATTCTATTTGTAGCCATAACATATTATTTGCAGCAGAGCTTTCCTCTGATTAATCTCTGAATGCCTATAATATTCATGGCTGTAACCATCCCTCCATTTCCACATTCAAAGACAGGTCTTAATTACCATTTGTTACAGAACAACAGCAGAAGAGGGCTACTACTTCACCTGCACGGGCCTTTGAAATATACCTGTAGGGACATTCTGAGACGTTGATTGTAGGATTAGGTGAGCTTTTGGCCTGAGTCAGTAGGATTCTTGCTGTTATGTTCTTTAGCATTGTATAGTATTTATTCTATATCTTATCTTATAAATCTACTTCTCTTTTTTGTAATTTACTCAGTTGAAGTTTTGTTGAAGCATAATTCAGTGTGCCTGCTACATCTTCCCAAAATACCCCTCTAATCTTATGTTCGCTGTGATACATATTCATATGCAAATTCACATACAAATATGAACAAGAAAACACGGTAACAGAGATCAAAGGTGGGAGAAGAAAACAGAGTGGTTCTTCTCATGTCCAAATGCAAGAGCAAATAACAGGACTAGCTCGGGACAAAACTAACAGCATGGTCCCATTCTTCTTCTCCATGTGAGAACTTCTCAGTCAAATAATGCATTAAGAGAATTTCTATATATCCCATGGAGATAATCCTGAACCATTTCCCAAGCAGGAACCAGCCCAGATGGTTGCTAAAGGCTTTCTTGAAAGATCTGGCATAAGACAATCCAGGGTAGGAATGAGCAAAAGTTGAAAAACTCCTGGTTTAAATATAATTTAGCAATAAAGTCACTATTATGTCAAGTGACTTTAATAGAACGATATTCTATCAGTTTATCTTATAGGGAAGCACTGCATTGAAATGAATTACACAGAAGCATTGCTCAGCTGCTTTGATCCTTTTCAATAAATTCATAAAGATCAGAAACTTTGAATAAGATTAGCTCTAGAATGCCATATTTTGGGCTCACAAATGGATTATATACTAGCATAGTCTAATCATAAATCTGCAAAAACTGCACAGGCCTGGGAGGGAAAAAAAAGAGAGGTATTTATGTTGTTCATTTATAGTCTCCCCTTTGGCTTGTTCTATATTTAACTGTCAACTAGATTGAAACTGTCAGCAGAGGTATTAAAATTGTATTGACTTGCTTTATATGAGGAAGGGCTATATAAAATAAACACATGCAAAGAAAAGTGCCCAGTGTTGTTGCAAAGAAGAATTTTATGGCAATGAATGGAGTCTGTATCTGAAACCAATTCATGATAGAATCCAAATTCAAAGGTGGAGACAAGGAGACTAGTTTTATAGATGAGAGCAGCAAGCCAGCTCTACTGTACTGAAATAAAGAAGTGGAAGAATTTGTTAGCTCACTGTAATTCATGACCCAGAGAAAATTTTTTACAGCTCATTTACAGGGGACTTACAGTGCAGCAGCATGCTGGAAAAGCCTCTGATATAATCAGTGGGCTCCAGCTGGGTGGCCAGTGAGTTCATAAGTTAGGACACTCGGCAACATCTTAGCAAGCACCAATGTGGGGGCCAAGAACCTATGTGACCAAATGAAAGTAGTTCATGTAGACAATACCTTTTGTTCATCAATATAAACATGGGTGACGGAAAGACAAAAGCAACGAAAGCCAGTAAGAAATATTCCTGCTATTGCCACAATCTGGTTTCCTGTACTGACCAAGCATAAACCCAAAGAGAGAAATAAAGAAGAGATAAGGGGACTCAGAAGAGAAAACTGCAACTCAGAGAGGCATTGGTTCTGGATCCTATTACACAGAACTTCAACCACTAAATCAGGGCTGTCCAAATTGCGGCCCTTTGGCTGGATGCACCACACACTGACCACACCCATGCCCAGTTTAGCGAAGGAGGAAAAGTCACAATACATCATGTGATGATGTCCTGACGATGTGAGTTTGACACCCCTTTACTAAACGATCTTCTGAATTTGACAGACCTGAAACTGGAGCCCAAAAGTAGCTCAATCAATCCTCAGCCCAGAGTAACCCCACTTTCCCATGGGACCTGTCCAGGGTTCTGAAGGATCAGTCAAACTTATTCTTGAGAGTACTTCTACTTGGTGATGCTGCGCCCTTACTACCAGCTTTATGTCATTGCACTACTTGATTTCTCAGTAATATATTGAAAAGATGGATGGCCTTTTTAGGCCAGTGACACATCTGAAATTTTGGGAGCATGAAGTGGTGTACTCATACAATAGTTGCCATACACAAAACATCTTTTCAGAAGAATGCGAACTAGTCCATCAAGATGTTCTATAATCCCACATGGTCTCTCTGGATTCCATAATAATTCCAGCAGGTAAATATTATGCTTTGCCACACAAGTTTATTCCTAAATTTACCATTGTTATTTAAAAAAATACATTTAAACGCTGAGCGCCTGACTGTATCATGGGAGATGTCTGGGAGAATCTCTACTCCTCCAAATCCCACATTTCTTAATTCTGTTTTGTTTTATTTTATTTGCTCAATTTCTATGCTTGCCCATCCCAGTCAGTGGCTCCGGTGAATTCATCTCACTGCAATCAACAAGGAAAGTTGCTTGAAGCATTCTTAAATTCCAAATCTGGTCCCTTCAAGATACATTCCATTCTCTCTAGAACACAACTGCTAAAATTTACTAGCCATCCATTTGGCTGGATGATCTAAAACTAGTAACATGATAAAGCATCCAGTTTGAGTATCTATTCATTTCCAAACCATTCCTTGAGTTGTAGGTCTATACTGGCAACTTCTTTAAATATTCCCCGTCCTGTTACCTCCAGTGCTTGAAATCTTGCCTGGACACTTTTAAAGAGGGAGGAAAAACAATATGATGAGATTTCCCTTATTGGTTTTATCCAGAACATGAAACTGCTGAGTACTTTTTAAAGAGTGCATTGATTTCTACAGTTTTTGATCTCCCTTAGACTAAAAGGACAGAGTGGAACTCCTTTAAAATTCAATATGGCTAAACTGATGAGATCAGCTTTAGGCTGACAACCAAGCTTTGGTGAGATCACCATCTAATTTTAGGTATGACATAGTCTTTTGTGTTACTAAATGTTAGAATGAACATTTATTTCAAATCATTTATTTCATTTAAAATTAGGAAAAACTGACCGAATGAGCTGCTCAACAGTGAAATAGGCTGCCTTGAAAGCAGTAGGTCTTCATTTGTAAGCAGAAGCTGGGACAGTGTTCTATTAAGATAGCTTAATAGAGAATTTCTGGCTGCGGGTTGTAATAAATTATTTTTGAAGTCTCTTCCAACTTGAGGTCAGAAGTCTAACAATCAAATCTATGCACAATGATTATGATTTTCTTTAAGAGATGGTCAGAAAAATGTTTGTGCAGTTTGAATGATAAAGAACACTGGTGATATGAGCCTTAAATTTAACACAAATATAATTCTAGGCATTAAATAATGAGATAAATTGCATTGTTATTATTGAAAAACTTATGAACTAGCATGCTGGAGAACAGCCACAAGTTATAATTGACAAATGACCTTTGGAAACCTAGTACATTCTAGATGTGTTGGATTACAAATACTGTTATAATTAGAATTGTAAATCAACACATTTGGAGAGAATCAGGTATGCAAAGTTGTGTTAGTACTTCATTTCTAAAACTAGCCAGTTGGATGTTCACATTCTTATTCCTATTCTTATGCAAAGCATGATGTTGTAGCAAGTAAACCAACTTTGCTATTGCGAACCTTTTGTGATAAAAGAGGCTGTCTAATCTTTCTTTAAAGCCAAGTGACTATGGAAGTTATAGAAGCATTGTCTTGCCAAAAGTCTTTTTTAGCAATGCTACCATGTATTATGAATCAATAGAGGAATAAGAGCTATATGAAACAAGAATGGGAAGAAATCCCAATTGCTATAATCATACATTTAATGAACCATCCACTAGGTCCTATTTTTTATTCTGTTGCACAAGAGAACTACAATATTTCTGTCTTTTTTTTTAATAGTTAAGATACTCTACTTATCACAGCCCAGTTCGCAACAATGTCCTCATCTGAGAGGAATTTACCAGAATTGCATATAGCATTTTAATCAGATTACAGATGCATCCAACTTTGGAATGCAGTTTTCTTCACAATTTAATAACAAGACAGTTTTTGTTACAACATGTCTCTTTTCTTTTCAGTGTCGGAAATGGAATAGGTTTACATGCTACAGTTCCCAAATCTCAAATATTTCAAATGCAGAGACAGCCATTTGTACCAGGATGATGGCCAAATGTTTCTTAATGCTTTCCAGAGTCACCACTTTTTGCTCTAGAAATATACATTCTCCTTGTCATTTTCATCTTAGGACTTATTTTTAAGATGATATCTTCCTGAAGAAAATCTATGGAATCACAAACCAGCCAATACAATATTACAGTAGACTATAAGCAAATGTGCAGGGATTTTCAGGGGACAATGGGCAAAATGGGAATGCCAAACATCCCACACACCCCCATAGCTGCTTCTGTTTCCCCTGTCTTTCTGCAGGATTTGAGATTCTGCAATTTGTAAAATACAACAGTTTGCTTGAACATCATGCAAACTGACCCAGAATATAATACAGAAACGGACAGAAGTAACCTGAAACTTTTCATTCAATTGTATTATTATTACTATTATTACTGTATTTTTACCTTGCCCTTTTATATACAGTATATATATAACTCAAAAGTGGCAAACATACCTAATCCTCCCATCTCCTGTTTCCCCCACAATGACTACCCTGTAAGGCAGGTTGGGCTGAGACACAGTGACTGGCCCAAAGCCCCCTGACCAGTTTTCATGCCTTAGGGAGACCTAGAACTCAGAGTCTCCTGGTTTCTAAGTCAGCACTTTAACCATAACCTAAATTGACTCTCAGTTGAAAGAAAATTCAACCAAACAGAATGTTTAATTGTATGTACATTATAGTTTTTGCAGACACTCTCTTTTTAAAAACAAAGAATAAATTTGGGGAAAACTAAGTAAAGCAATCTTACGAATGCAAAGTAAGGTTCCTGCAAGCAATATGCTTCTAGAACAGTGTTTCTCAGCCTTGGAGTTTGAAGATGCATGGACTTCAACTCCCAGAATTCCCCAGCCAGCATTGGGGAATTCTGGGAGTTGAAGTCCACGCATCTTCAAACTGCCAAGGTTGAGAAACACTGGCTTAGTAAGCTTCTAAGCTAGCTAACCTCCTGGTTATCTGTCATATTTATGTATGGGCAAAGTAATGAAGTGTCACTTTATTGTACAGACAAATTAATGTTTCAAGTCCATTTTAGTAATTATCTAAATTGGAAACAATCTCAGAAAGCATCACATTTTTAAGCCTGTGCAGATGTGGTGTTTATCATTACAGATGTGAGTTTTAATTTGACCTAGAGCATCAACAATATCACCGCTACCATCCTCCATAGTGGTACACAAGTTTAAATGATAGCTTTGTGAACAGAAGGTATTCGATAATGGATCTCTGACTGCCCCATTTATTCTTAGAAGGTGATTACTTAACTAGGAATACATACTTCCTGCCATACAACAGATACATTAAAACATCACCTATAGGCAAAGATTATCTGATACCTGAAAATAAATTTAATCTGTTTATGTGAAGAATATTTTCAAGATCCAAAAATATGATATATGTTCTTTTACAAAGAATGCAATTAAAATAATATCTATATACACACTGCAAATGTAGTACAGATAACACATTCATTTAAGCCCATTTATGCACATTAGTAACACACCATGTGGCAGAAAGACTAGGACTACAAGAAGACCCCTTGGCGATTTATTTTATATTAAATCCCTAATGGCCTCTCCTTATCTTTGCAAAAATATGCACAGAAGTCCAGACTAGGCAACCATTGAAGTGAATGGTTATTTATTTGCTAAACAAAACCCCCATGTTTAATGTTCCTTAGACATAAGTCACATTCAGTCACATTCCTACAGCTCCATAAATCATTTATTTTTTGTATCCTATGTCTTTGTAAGAAGCATGTGGAGAATTTTTTTTTACAAAGTCTGAATTTTCTTTCATGTGTCATTATTAAAATATTAAAGAGTACCTTACTTTTATTGGTCTTTCTAAATTTAAATTAAATTTCTATAATCAGCCTGAACATACTCCATAAAGTAGCAATTAAGGCTTTGTACAATCTAGATATTATTAAAACTATTCGTCATGACTTTAACTGGGGAAAATGGTACATCAGAGGGCATTTATTTTTGAACCAAGGTACCTTAAATGGGTTAATTTACAGAATACATCCAAAATCTAGAACCTATGACTCCTGTGGAATTGAAATTTGGCAAGTTTTACAAAGCATTTTAGGAAATAAAAGATATAAAATTTAGAACATAATATAAAATATTAGATAGATCTATCTAATTTATCTCTGAAATGATGACCCAATAGGTCACACTTGTCTAGCTGTGATCTAATACAAGGCCTCTTGTGTTATCAAAACTCTAAAATAAAAAAAGTCTCATGTTCAGCTCAACTCATGGCGATTTTATGTTCATACAGTTTTCTTGGCAGCAATTATCTATGTCTTTCTGCAGTGGCACTCAAGAACAATTTTCTACCATAGATTTTCACTTCTACTTTTCAAAATATCCCATCAATATTAAACAGACATATTTGACAAATTTGTATTTTGTAAGGTCTCCCCCGCCCCACACAAAAAATATATTTAAAACCAAGCAGAATGGCAGATATCAACACCACAGTTCAATCTATAATGCTTAGCAACATGCCTAATAAAAAAATAATTTTAAATTCCTAGGAAATGAATATGCCAATCACAGTATGTGGTGCATATCTCTTACCATGTAGCAGATACCATTATGATAAGTATGTATGCAAAAATAATCAATCATTGATATCATGCATTTCTTTAATGGGAAAATTAGAAAAGCTGAAAATAGCTTATTATCTGGGTGAACACATAATCTTTTTCTTTTTTTCAAACAATACTTAATCCATGTTTTCCAATTATTTTTAAGCAACTATATTATGACTACATTGGCAAAGAAACCTCATTTGTACCCATAACTTTCTCTGCTTAGTTGCCTACCCCGAGCAATTGAAGAATTGTCTCTGTATAATGGCAATTGCACTAGTACCATAATCCTTCAACCTGGACAACCATAGGTGAGGATGGAGAGACTACAGATTGTGAGGAATTGTATTATATTTTAAGTTTATCTGGGACTTCTTACATGGAAACATGTAGCCATGTCACTTTGTAAGATTTGGGTTCGGTTGCCCTTCTTTCATTACTATCTTGTTATGTGTAAGTAGACATACGCAATACAGAAAATGCTACTAAGATGATAAATCCCAGCCATAAGTCAGCTGCTATAGCAATGTTTCCCAAACCTAGGTAAATTATCCCAAACTGGATAAAGCTGTTTTTTCTTTGGGTAACAACACACAAACCCATTATCTAATTTCTACAGTTACATTAAAGAAGGACTTTCTGATACAAGTGGTTTTGGGTAATGAAGGAAAATGTTTATGAATCACTGCTGTATTTAGTTAGGAAATTTACCTACCACGCCTTAAGGGGATTTCTGCAATCTAGGGTCTTGACAACTATGTATAAAATGATTCAGGCCTTGTGTTGTTTGAGGATTATTTGAGAATATATTGCAAATGTCCAAACTAGAAAAAGCTATTCTAGAATATTAACAACACAAATTAAGTTAAAAGAAATCCATCAACAGTTTGAAATATTCTTATAATAATAAAAAATATAAGAATAACTTCAGGTAATTTCTACTGAAAATCTCCAGTTTGAATTTTCCTTACCTCCAAATTGATATATATGGTACTAACTGCTACTTTTATATTTCCATCTGACACCTCTTTGAGATCCTTGACCAAAGCTTCCTCAATCTTCAGCTCTGTGGAACAGATAGAAAATCATTCATTTTTGCTTATAATCATGTTTGCTAAGTATTAGTGTGTGTGTGTACACATGTGTGCACAAGAGGAGGAGTAAGATTTCTAATTTTCTTCCAAGAAAACATGATAATTCAAAAGCCTTTTGATATCAACAAGATTCATTTATACTTGGTCAATCTGAGATAAAAATAGATGACCAAAAGTATCTATCAATGCAAACATAATAGGAACCTGTTGGAATATAGTTCCTTTCTATTCAAGAACAATTTCTGTTATATAAGGGTTATGATACAGAGGAATGAAGGAGGGGCAGCAGCTTTACAGAAACTTCACATTTACTCTGTAATCAGATCATATTTGTTGTTTAATCTTTTATTCAGACATGTTTCCATGTAGAGATTCAGTGAATAGCAACCCATTGCAGAGAGAGTTGCAACAGCATTGGGGAACAGAGAAGGTACTGTCCATGTTGTGATTGCAATCCCATTTATATGCCGCCCTTCTCCGGAGACTCAGGGGGGCTTACAATCTGTGAAGCACAAATCAATGTGCTTAGCAATAGCTTTCATTCTTTGTATATGCCTGCTTATTATTAG
>JANHFR010003065.1:117451-130526 GCA_032468015.1 Mimophis mahfalensis | reverse complement strand
AGCAATGCTGGCTGTGGAATTCTGGGAGTTGAAGTCCACGCATCTTCAAACTGCCAAGGTTGAGAAACACTGATGTAGAGTGAGAATGCTGTAAAAGTGCCAAGTATATAGGTGGGTGGACAAGGGGCCATTGAAACTACACCTCACGTCCTGCTATATACTACATCTTCTATAAGGACTCACAGGCTCAATTTATAAACCTTATCAAATAAATAGATAATGGGAAATACTGATCTTTTTGTCTGCAGCTACTGGTATCAGATTAGTTTGCAGTAGTTTCTCTGAACGTGGCCAAATTCTGCTATGGTATGTGTAAAATTAGGCAAACTTTAACTGCTCACTGTTAATCCACCACCAATTGCTATCTATTATTCTGTCTTTTATTTTTATTTTTTACTACTATTATTATTGTTTTAGAGTTTTTATTTGATGGTCTATGACTGTCAATCTATAAAGATAGATTGATTGATAGAAGTGTACAGTTAGTCTTGACTTACAACCATTCGTTTAGTGACCATTCGAAGTTACAACAGCACTGGAAAAGGTGACTTATGACCAGGGGTGGGCTTCAAAAAATGTAGCAACTGGTTCTCTGTCTGGTTGCTGGATGAGCATGACTATGGTGGGTGTGGCCGAGTTGTCCTCCTGCACCATGGCGGGGGGGGGGGGGGAGCGTTGTCACCTTTCCTGGGTTCCGGAGGCTTCCCTTGAGCCTCCGGGAGGGTGAAAATGGCCTCCCTGGTCTCCAGAGGCTCAGTGGAGGTGGAAAATGAGTCCATTTCGAGCCTTCCAGAACTTTCAGGAGGCCCATTTTCCCCCTCCCCAGGCTTGGGGAGGCTTTCCTGGGGTCCAGAGGCTGTCTGGAGGCCAGAAATGGGCCTGTTTCTGGCCTTCTGGAGGCCCTTTTTTCGCCTTCTGCGCAGGCCCTGCACTTACCTGGGATCCAAAACAGGTTGTGTGGACACTTCTGGGAGGGGAGGGGTGAGTTGGGTGGGGCCAGCCAGTCATTGCAACTATCAGTTCAGTAAACCAGGTGTAAAATTAACCTGGTTAATTTTAAAAATGATCACAAGCAGGGGTAGCAGCTCACCCCTGCTTGTGATCATTTTTTCACAATAACAATCATTGCAGTATCAGCATGGTCACATGACCAAAATTTGGATGTTTGGCCCTGGTGTGTATTTATGCAGTGTCCTGGTTGCAGTGTCTCTATGGCATGTAATTCCCTTATTGTGACCTTCTATGAGCCAAGTCAATGGGCAAGCCAGATTCACTTAATTAACACTGTTACTAACTACTGCAATGATACATTTAGCTGCAGCAAGAATGGTTGTAAAATGGAGCAAAATTCACTTAATAACTGTCTTGCTTAGCAACAGAAATTTTAGGCTCCATTGGGGTCGTAAATGGAGGATTATTGTATAGCTTTGTTTGTTTGTTTGTTTGTTTATTTATTGGATTTATATGCCGCCCTATCTCCTGAAGGATTCAGGGCGGCTCACAGCAATAAAAACACACAGTAAATTTTTTTTAAAAAAATGATTAAACCAATAATCCCATTAATATGACTAAAATTTAAGTTAAAAATAGACAAACCTCTATAAAAAAAAAACCTAGTTTAGGTTCTCTCAGCTCTTCCCCACCCTTTTTAGGACTAAACTTGCTTTGGACTGAGCCATGTATGCTTTTTCCACAGCATCAAATAAAATGATTAGTTTAGTCATACACAACATGTTAACGTATAGTGCAGTTTTATCTTAGTCATAATTGCACAATGTAACTGTTGTTGCAGCCATCATTGTTGCCTTCACTGCCTTTTTTGAATGGCGCTTTTGGTACTTTTCAAATCATTATTGCCTTTTCAACCCATATATATGGTCCCTAATGCAACACTTTTACTCCTAGTCATAGGTTACTAATAAGCAATCAAATCATACTAGGAAACAATAAAACAATATAAACTGTAGATACAAGCAACACAGTTATAGTCATAAGTGGGAAGTGCTCACACTTCCATCCTTAAAGAGATTAGGTCAAACAATGTTCATTGGCTTTATCAGGTCAGACAGCTGGTTCTTTTCTAGGCAGAAGTGGTGCCATGAATTTTCACATGACTCAGTCTGGGATCAAGACCATCATGGTCATCCTGATTTGCTTATGGAGGTTGACTAATACTTCCGGCTCCTGGAGATTTTAGTGAAGTACCATTCTACCCAAGAAACTTGTTTTTCACCTACTTTCTTATCCCTCTCCAGTGAATTTTTCAATAAGTAGAGAACTTGTTTGAGAATAAGAGTGTTCAGACCAGTTGGTGAGTGGGTGAGGTGCTTCATGAAATTCACCAATAGCATCTTATATGTTGGTAGATGATGTGTAATATTTACTAGTTTGGCTTATGTTAATCTTTATCTTTTAAAGACAACATTAAGTCAATCCACCTAGCGCTAAAGACTGGGTGTTACTATAGTAACTTTACAGCCTGTTTGGCTGTGACAAAGGCTCTTCATCTCGTCCATTTCATGGTCCTGTCTCAACCTACTCCCTCCCAGGGTTTTATTATAGTGTCCTTTAAGAGTATCTACAGGAGCCACAGCTGCTGTGTTTTTATAGTAGGGGGAAAAAAGCTTTCACTGTGTGAAAGACTCAGCTCTAAGAGGTCTTGTGGCTATCTGCTCCACATGGTGTCAAAAATAAGGCAAAACAATGCTAGGTTTGTTTAAAATTAATGAAACCAGAAAAATTAACAAATTAGTAGCAGAACTAATAAATGAAGCAGCTAATATGCCAAACACAATGCTGGGATCTTATTTGTTTTAGGTTTTTTTTTAATGGAAGTATTATAAGGATACCCAAAAATGTCCCACTTTTACAGTTTAGCAAATTAGCAGTCTTAACCATCTGCAGACCTAAGGTTTACTATTTAGCAACTTCATTTTTTCAATGCTTTATTTTTGACAGGCACAAATTGCACAGCAGAGAGCATTTCTTGCTCCAAAATTTAATGCAACTGATTTAGTTAGAAATAAACTAGATAATACCTTGGTTGACATCAATGATTTTAATCGCAGAAAAGAAATAATGCTGGTCTAGGGGAGTAAAACTGAGTTTTGAAATATATAGGCATTTAAGTGAAATACATTTTATCTGTTCAGAGTGTTCTTTTTCATCACCAATACAAAACTGCAGTGCGGCTGTTAGTAACAAGTAGTTGTGTAAGCTGCTCAAGGCTTAGCAGATCAGCTGGCCTATTTAATGATTTGTCTTAATAACGCAGACAATTTAGCTTCTGCATAGAATGCTTGCTGACAGCCACTTTTGCAGTTTCAGATGTCCACAGTGCTTCGCTATCAAAACATTTGGTGTTAGGCTTATGTTCTTTTTTTACAGTAGCCAGATTCACCCCACTCATCTTTTAATGAAAAATATATTTTTAATTCTACAACAATAGCAGCTCAATGGTCCATTTGCCGCCCCCACTTCTATCTCTCTGCTTGAATATCCATGCATCAATAATAAAAGTAAGCTCTGGCAAGGCTTATTCATAGGGATTTAAGCAGAGTCATTCTCCAGTTGTGTTAATTGTTGCACTGGGAGGCCAGCGAATGGTGAATGGTAGCTTGTTAACTTGCTAAGCAGCTGGTCAGCAGGATAGTTTGATTCCAGCAAGGCTCTTGACACCTCTGCCAAGGGTTATTGATACCTCACACATCCCAGCTGAGACAGATTGTTTTAGTCCTGCTTCATATCCATAGCACAGTCTGTAGTTAGAGAAATAGTGATTGACAGCTCACACCTCCTGGGCTTTTCTTACTACCAGACACAACATCTGCTATGCCCTGTGGAGCAGTCAACCAACACACAGTAAAGAACTGTTTCAACTATTGTCAGAGTTGATTTTTTTAACCCTTTTCTGGACATTCTCTGGCAATGCCAAAGGTGTTGTGGTTGTCATTTTCTTCTTTCTCCCATCCTCCCCCCCCACCCCAGTTATATTACACTGCACAGTTCTGGACAGTATTGAAAAAGGAGTCTAATTGTTTTAAATGGTCTTATTACAAATGTTTATTTAGGGCCAAGGTTGTGAAGTTGCTTAACAGAAACAGGCAATATGGTCAGATTCCTAGTGGCATAGCCATAAAGAAAACCATTTAGTATTGATTAATCACAGCATATTTAATTACACCAGAGATGATCAATATTATACACTAGGAAAAGCATTGCAGTGAGTTATGAAAAATATGTCTAAATTGAAGATATGAAACAACATTTGTTAAAGGACTCTAAGAGATAACTAAAGATCAATTCTGGACACTCAGAATGAACTTGGAATCTGCTTTTCAACTACAGTATGTTGACTCATTTAAATAATTCTTAGATGAATTTTTAAAGGCTTATAAAACATAAATGTGAGAAATTTGTCATTTGTTTCTGGTATAAACAGTGCATGTAGAATATTTTAAATATTGCCAAAAGTACTAGATGGATTGAAAGAGGTGATTAAAAAACAACATCAACAAAAAACAACGGAGTTGTCTTACAGAAGATTATGAAGTATCTGATAACTGCTGTTAAAACTTACTCTGCAGTAAAACTGCAATTTTAGTTACAAGTGTGCTAATTTGTATTCTTTGTAGCATGAGGCTAATGATATGAAGTCTTATGTCTAATCATAAAATATAAAGTCAGAAACGTCAAATTCTAGGCTTATTAAATACATAACCATGGGCTGTTATACAAAGCGTAACCACAGCACAATGCCAAATCTAATAACTGAACAGTATTCATCATATTAAATGAAGGCATTCGTGTAGTTAACTAGTAACTGGAGAACCAGGTGGTTGGGGGAAGAGTTACAAATGTGTTACAGTGCATGTCACAGTGCAAACTCCAAGCTTTCATTCTTAAATCTGAAGTCAAATAAAAATATATGTGTGTGTACAGATGACATAGATATAGATATAAAATACCTCATAAGATTAGTATCATGATATTATAATGCACGTTTTGTCACCTTGGTTTATAGTGAACACTCATGCTGATAATAGCATTGTACTTGTATCAAAACCACTGACGTTGAAAAGATTAGCCAGTGACATCACTGGGATGCCCAGCTGAGGTTTCCTTTCTTGTCCCCAGCAGAAGGTAGAATAAAGGACAGGAGCTTACCCTGTCCCACTCAGGTCTCAAACACGGGACCTCCAACTCAGCGTCCTAAGCAGTGGTGGGATCCAGCTAGTTCACACCAGTTCGGGTGAGCCTCTTGTTAAATTACCTCCCCCCCCCCCCTCGCTATCAAAGAAGAGCCTGGACACTGTGCGGCAATGGAGCAGCCAGCACAAGGGAAGGAAAAGGCCGCTTTCCCTCTTTCTTCTCCCTGCTCCTCCTCCTTCCCTTGTGTTGGCCCCCTCATTTTCGATTTCTCCTTTGCAGTGCAGTGCCCAGGATCCACTTTGATGGGGGGCAGCAGTAATTTAACAACCGGTTTTCCCAGGGTCAGGTTGGCCATCATGGGAGGCTCATCCAACATGTGCAACAGAGCTGGAGGATGGGGATTGTCCATGCCTCCCATGACAGCCAACCTAACCCTGGGTGAACTGGTTGTTAAATTATTTGAATCCCATCACTGGTTCTAAGCACATGAGTCACTTTGTTCCAGTATATACAGTACTAATAATATAAAGGTCCTATAACCATAAGAAGAATTGCAAAACCCATATTGGGAGATGTGAATAATATCAAAAACTTCATTGATAAAATGAAGTTAAACTCATTAAATTATGGATAATGATGAACTTTTGGGCTGCTAAGATCTGAAGATGTGGCCCATCAATAACTACTTTGGGCCTACTTTGAAATATTTAGAGCTATGAAGCGATATTGACCTTCTCAAGCAGTTAAGCCAATTTTAAGTCTAATATTCTACTGAGTGAATCTGCAAACTATGGTGGTTTGCCTGTTAGACATAAATTTATGGCACACCTTCCTGCAATTCCATTTCCAAGCTCTTTGGATAATTGTGGACAAAATTATCCATGGATAAAAATAGAATAAAAATAGAACAGATATCTGAGGTCCAATGTCTTCATCTTCTAATGTTTCAGCTCTTCAAAGGACTGATTAAAACGCATCCACTACATTTTATTGATATATGTTTATAGTAATAAGTCAAAGTTTCATGGATTTCAGTTTTCACTAGAAGTAGGCTAAGTTTGAGGAAGTGCTTGGGAGAAGCACCAAGAGCTGTCTAAAATATATTTTTTTTAAAGTTCAGTTGTCATTACAACTTCCAGATATCTAAAAATCCAATTTTGCATAACTTCAAGAACCTGAATAAAATTACTCCATCTCCGTTTTTTTCAGTACCATTCAGTTAAAGTATTTTAGACCATACATCTTTGCAGCTTCTGAGGCTGGTTTTTCACTGTATTATCATGTGTCAGAAGAAAAATTTGAATGGCTGTGTTATCTGTGTTTACAGTGCCATAAGGATATGTTATGCTAGAGAGGAAGTAATAGTGTTATTTATTATGGCAATGTAATTAGCAGTACTGTTATTGCTAAACATTGCTATAACCTCTTGTCAGCATCATGTAACTCCGCCATAACTCACTGTGTATTTTATATCCCAAAAGGAGTTGTTGACTGGGTTTACATGATGATATCAAACTGGTACTTCTGTGGATTAAATACAAACCTACTGTTTCAGTAGCCTTTCATCTGTTGCTGAATATTTCCTTTCATCTCTCTATCAAGACAAATTCTGACATCAGAACAGAAGCAATATATTGTCATCCCCAGACAAGGAATCTTCATCAAAACAGAACCTCCAACAAACTGCTGTCAAGTTAACCATGCCATGGAAGACATTTTCAGATGACCTATGGATTGTTGTTGTTGATGTTATTGTTGTGAATGCACTTACAACGGCTTATCACCAATAAGCAAATTAAATGTTTTAAATGTTGATAAGAATAAGATAGACTGTTATTTTGGGAATTCATAAACCGCTACTCATCAAAAGAAAATAAATGGGGGAAATGATGATATATTTATAAAACAACATAATTAGAATAATAAAAGATAGTTGTAAAATTACAACTCAAGGCTTCAAAAATGCACAGGAACAATTAGACCAAAGCCAGTTCACAACCCGTTGATCTAATACTGAAAAGTTACTAAAAATAATGACAATTACGCCTTTGTAGAGATGTTGTCTACAGGTGGGGTGTGATGATGTGGTCCTTACTGCTCACTCTAGGAGTCTAGTTCTCACAGATTCTCAAGGCTGACTCAGCCTTCCATCCTTCCGAGGTTGGTAAAATGAGGACCCAGATTGTTGGGGCAATATGCTGACTCTATAAACATCTCAGAGAGGGCTATAAAGCACTATGAAGCAGTATATAAGTCTTAAGTGCTATTGCTATATGTAAGAATGTCGACGTAGTTACTACATAATGAATAAAAACACAGATTTATTTAGAGTAGGGAATTCTTGGACATGCTGACGCTCAAGTTATTTTAGACTTTTAAAAACTGCTAACTATATTAGGGTGCAAATAGGCAACCAGTGAAGCTCTGTGAGAATAGATCCAATAGCATTTTGCCTGACAGCAAAATTCTGACACAAGAAGTTACAATTATAGTTGAAGTTTCTGGGTCATCTTCAAAAGATAGACAGTGTATAGAATGTTACAACTGAGAGTCTATCAGAATATGAGATCATCACAGAAAATCAGCTAAAAAGTCTTAGAAAATAATATTTACTTCCAACAAAAACAGGCTGAAAAATTCCATTTCCAGGCAGGAGAATTACTGACATGTAATGTTGTGTTCATTTAGTGACCATTCAAAGTTACAGTAGCATTGAAAAAGTGAGTTATGACTGGTTTTCATATTTATGACTGTTGTAGCATCCCTGAGGTCATGTGATCAAAATTCAAACACTTGGCAACTGGTTCATATTTATGAATGTCCTGGGGTCATGTGATCACTTTTTGCAACATTCTGACAAGCAAAGTCAATGGGCAAGGCAGATTCACTTAACAACTGTATCACTAACTTAACCATTGCAATGATTCACTTAACAACTGGGGCAAGAAAGGTCATAAAATGAGGCAATATTCGCTTAAAAATGTCTCACTTAACAACAGAAATGTTGGTCTGAATTGTGGTCATAGGTCAAGGACTACCTGTAATCAGTTTATACAACTTTATAGAGTCTAGACACACAATCTTTATAGGTTATCCTGGCAGGAGGGAGAATAAGAATTTAGCACAGGAATATCACCTCATTGTAAACTCCAAGAGGTAAAAAAGAGCATGGAAAATAAAATGGAACTTTGTGGGATCCTATAGTACAGGGCTGTCACACCCGGCCCGCCTTGTCCTGTCTTCTGTGCCATGATTGATGGTATATATATATATATATTTTTGATATCCTTTTATATATATATATATATATGTATATATATATATATAAAAGGATATCAAAAATGGTATAGAGATCATCAAAAAAGATATTGAAAAAGGTTTAGAGATTAGCATTCTCCCTGCCACCTTCTCAACAGATACAATTTATCACAGGGACTAATGCCACTTTAATACCAAAACTAGGCTTAAAGACAAATTCAAATGCATCCAGTAATCTGTATCATCTTAAAATGACCTACATTAAGCTACAAGCTCCTTCTGTGAGAATTTGCTTAACAGGATTCACATCCAAAAGGAAGAAGTAGGTAGAAAAAATGTTTTAGAAACTTCCCTTTTTAAAAAGGCAGTAATCAATTACTTTTTGAGCCCATCCAGCCAATTCTTAACCATTAGGCTTGATAGTTAAAATGGAAAAGTTTGTTCTGCCCCCCAACAAAGTTTTAACAATGTCTGTAGTGTTGGTGTTTCCAGAAAAGTAGTATCCTTACAAGAATTCTAAACATCACTATTATTTAGCCTTTAGTCTATGTAAGAGTTAGAAGCACAGTGGTCTAGAGGTGAAAACGCTCACCTCCCAGTTGGGAGGTTGAAATTTCAGCCCTAGGCAGTGACATATCAGGGCACAAAGAGAAAATATCTGCTGTGAACTCTGCATAGGCATCAGGAAGGGCATTCGGCCAGTAAATGTTCACTTCCATTCAGTCACCTGACTCCCTCCTTACCATTTTATGACCTATTACAGGGTAATAAAAATGGGGGGGAAAGTCTATGTAAAAGCTACAAGAATGTTTTACAAATCTGGAACACAGAAAAATAAATAAACACAGAAACTTAACTGACCATAAAAAAACATTAATAAAGTTAGGAACTTGGTAAGGACAGCACAGACTTTTTAGCCTGAGTCCAGCTTAGAGAACACTTTATATAAAAGATATGAGAATAAAAATCAAAATGATTTAGGGTTAGGTTACTGGAAAAAACTAAGATCATTTAATCAAAGGCAGATTAAATAAATACATAAATAGCCAAAATCAGTTATAATTATTGTGTATTTAATCTAACATGGTAATAGAAATTTGTTTTGCCTACCAAAACAATTAAAAAGTAGTAGTAAAACACATTGTTCAATCATTATACAGATAGTCCTTGTCTAGAAAGCTCAGCTGGAACAAGCAACTCACCATTAAATGAAGGAGTCACTAAGTGAAACCACAACTATGCTTAAGATTTTATTTCAGATTTCCTTTGCTTTAAAGGTAAAGGTAAAGGTTAGAAAGTATATGTGCTAGTCATTCCCAACTCTAGGGGGTGGTGCTCATCTCCGTTTCAAAGCCAAAGAGCCAGTGCTGTCCAAAGACGTCTCCGTGGTCATGTGGCCAGCATGACTAAATATCGAAGGTGCACAGAATGCTGTTATCTTCCCACCAAAGATGGTCCCTATTTTTCTACTTGCATTTTTACCTGCTTTCAAACTGCTAGGTTGGCAGAAGCTGGGACAAGTAATGGGAGCTCATTCTGTTATGCAGCGGTCAGGCTTTGAACCACTGAACTGCCGACCTTTCTGATTCACAAGCTCAGCGTCTTAGCCACTGAGCCAACCAAGTCCTTTGGTTTGCAGACCTACAAATATCCATAATTACAAGAAATGATTGAAAAGTTATATTTTTGTCACCATTATAACTACAATGTTTACTAAACAACTAATAACTAAATGAGGACTATATGTATAATTATTGCACAACAGGCCCATAAAAGATTAAGAGATTATTGTAGATTCTACCAACAACAGGGAATAATCCCACTCCCCCTTCCAATGCTCAGAGATTAGGAATATATAGATTATGGTCCAATTTAAAAAGGAAATATTCACATCTGACAGGTTTTAAAACGATTAAATAACATCTATAGAAAATATTACTTCTAACACTGAAAATTTTGTATGCATCATTCAGTAATGGATAGATTACTTATATAATTGTTAAAATAAATTGCCCAAGGCCCTTTAAAAATGTGACCTAGAGCCTTTATATATTCAACAGTGAATGCTTATAAAATGCATGAACCATTAATAGCAACAGAACAAGTCGGAAATAGACAGATCAAAAATTGATTCAAGCAGCATCTTTTCTTTCATATGTTTTACTGATAATTATCATTATGAATCAAATCAAAATATTCTCAACAAATGGACTAAAAAGCCCATTAAAAAGGAAAAATATTTTTTTAAAAAATCAAAGAAGTAAATGCAGATGTTACCTGATTTCAAGAGAAATATATTTCAAAATACGTTAATATGCTGGAATATAACCATGTAGCTGAAAAATTTATGGCCTGTGGTAGAAAGAAGAAAAATAGACTACTAGAACATCAGAAATTTACAGGAAACTTAGAGACATTTGTTATGTTGAACATTTATTATTATTACAATTACAAAATTACAGCTGCTTTACTTTATGTTGGAAACAATAGCAAAACAAAATTGTGTGATTTTTTAAAAAAATACTACTTAAAATTGAAGAAGGAACCATTTTCATTCTTGGAGATAGGAATAATTTTTATATGAATGATTTTTCCCCACTATCATAATAAACCTAGTTTACTAATTCTAGTAAATTTCCTGAAAATATCATATAATATATATTATTCATTTTCCTGTGCATTCAGACTTTTTTTTAAAAAAAATACACCTTTTACTGTTCTGTAACAAAATTTACTCAAGGAAAGAGATGTATTCTAGCTCATTATTAATGTAATTCATAGACATGGAAGTTGCAGCATTTACACATGCAGATAGTCATCCAATAATTGCAAGATTGTACAGAGAAACCTCTGACTTGAAAAGGTGGAGGCTGAAAAGTCCAGTATTATTGCAACAAAATATTAAATTGAAATGTATTAAAGAGCTTTTTCCAAACTAATTTAACTATTGATACTTCATTATTCATATTGAAGGATTCCTGTAAAGCTTTATGTCAGGATTATTGATTGTTTTGGCATCAAATTTAAAAAAGCAGATAAAATAGCCTACTATTCCTTTTGCTGATGGGAAGCTTCTTATAAAAATAAAATTAAAAGGAGATCTTGTTGAGTGAACGGAAGCAATTGGAATCCTGATGCAAACCAGAGGTGGTATTCAGCCAGTTCTGACAGGTTTGGGAGAATGGGTAGCGATAATTTTGATTGGTTTGGAGAACTACCACCTCTAATTGGCCTTGCCCCTCCCCTCCTTTCCCCTTCCTGGAGTCTCCATGTGCCCCTATTTGGCTTCCAGGAGGCTTCAGGGTGGCTTTCTAGGCAAAAAATGGGGTGCAGGGCGTGTGTGTGGTGGCCCATCCAGTCACATGACTACATAACCACACCCACCAAGCCACGCCCACAGAACTGGTGGTAAAAAAAATTGAATCCCACCACTAATGCAAACGTTAACTAATGTTGGATGTAGAACAAAAGGTTAAAGTCATTCACAGTGAGCCAGAATTAGTGAGACAAAGTAAAGAAGACTTACAATAATATTAATTTTACCAAACAGAAATAATTTGAGAAATATTAAAAAAAAACACCAAATTGTGGTTTATCTATTGAGAAAGAAACAAAGAAAAATTTTTTTATTTCAGGCTGGAATGAAAAGAGATATGTCTCAACTCCTGAAGGGATGATCAACCAATTTGTTAAAAATGATTTTTAATTATGTGGAAAATAGGTACCATACAGTATAGAGAAGATTACAGAGTTTTTAAATATCTTATTTAAATATATCATGAAATACATAGGTCAACAAATGAAAGCTCTCCAGCCAATCACAAAAGATGAAACAAAAGAACCAATATAGAAATTAAATTCAGGAAATCTCCAAATCCATGTATAAGACTTTTAAAGGAATTCTGATGAGGTCATTACTTCAAACAATGAATGAAATACAGGTAATCCTCAACTTATGACAACCAATGAGGCCAAAATTTATGTTGTTAACTCAGACATTTGTTAAGCAAATTGTATAACCTTTCTTGCCTCAGTTGTTAAGTGAATCACTGCAGTTGATAAGTTAGTAATCCAGTTGTTAAGTGGATATGGCTTCCCAATTGACTTTGCTTGTCAGAAATTCGTAAAAGGTGGTCACATGATCTTGGGACAGAGCAACCATTATAAATACAAACCACTTGCCAAGCATCTGAATTTTGATCACATGATCATGGTGGTGCTGCAAAGGTCATAACTGTGAAAAATGGTAATAAGTCACTTTTTTCAGTGCTGTTGTACTTTAGGACAGTCACTAAATGAACTGTTTTAAGAACATCATTTTCATGGAAAGCGGCTTTTATTTCTTTGATTTAAAAGATAGATGATCCAACCTATTCAAAATCATGCAAGTCCTTCTTTTTACTAAAGGAAGATTATTAAATTTTACACCTATAAAGAGGTGAAATGGCCTTTTACAAGATATAGCTCATGTTGGACAGAGTTAATCTGTCCCAAAGAAGCAGGTAAAACATAATATTGGGTTTATTTTGAATTGGTAAAACTTAATATTGTGTATATTTTGAATCACGTGGATAATATTGATCAGAAAAAATAATGAAAATAATATTTTTTCTTTTTTTTTATTTAAAAAGTTTTACAAAAAGTATACATTTTCTATTTTTCTCCC
>JANHFR010003065.1:60867-71022 GCA_032468015.1 Mimophis mahfalensis | reverse complement strand
CCAGCATTTTACAAAGTCAGCTTATTGCCCCCAACAATCTGGGTCCTCATTTTACAACATTGCTCACATATCAGCCCTCCAAAATATCCCTATATCTATAATCTTCCTATATCACCTGTATCCATATCTATCTATATATATCATCTGTATTTATATCTATATCATCTATATCTAATTCTATATTGATCTATTATCTATTTATCAATATCCTAATCAACTGTGAAGATGGGACTTCCGGTTTGACTTCCGGTGGCTCTAGTTGTGGATGCTCCTGGCTGCTGGTTCTGCACCAGGTTCTCTGGACTGAGGGCTCCTTGCAGAGCCTGAGTTACCCTGGAGGGGTAACGAAGCATCTGTGAACAACCAGAGGGGGTCAGAGTTTTTTTTTCCTATCCCTACCCTGTGCTAGGTGATCCCTGGCTGATGGTGGGTAGAAGCAGTGGCTAAACATGGCCACCAAGGAGTTGGAACCATCCTGGTGAAAAGAAGTGCTGGAGGAAATTCAAAACCAAATTGTGACAGGAGGATCAGAAGTTGGGAACATTCTGACTGGAAACTGTTGAACAGCAGCTGGAGAGCATGGTTAAGACTTGTGAGTGGTGCGTGAGTGGGTTTTTTTGGAATAAACTTTGGGGATGCTAAAAAGAATAGATGAGGAAATGGCTATCAAGCCCGGCTGCCACCTGGGCTCGCCAATGTCCACTCCTCGCTGTCCGCTGTTCCCGTCTGCTTCTTGACTTTCAATGAGACAAGCACATGCAGCCGATGTCACTCCCAGCTGCCAGCTGATGGTCGGGGGAATTCCTGCATATCCGGGGGATTCCCCATGTGCAGCCTCCATGTGTTGGGTGGAGGCAGGACATTGGGGAATTCCCCATTTACAATCTCAGCATGTTGGGCGGAGAGCCAGCCCCAATGCGCATGGAACAATCACACATTACCCAGAACGCTCGAGAAAGGGAATGTTTGGGATGGGGTGCTGTGGGGCAGATAGGGCGCGGTGAGGGCGGGAGAGGCATGGTGACTAGGAGTGGGTTTTCTTAAGTTGCACTGGATGGCAGAGGCTCCAGCGTCAACTTTGTCCCATTGTCTTTACACACCGCACTGGTGGATTCTCGGGAGAAAGGCTCACTAATAAACTTGGATTGGATAACCCTAATTAGCGTGGATTCCTTTCTTCACTGTGATCCGCCTGATAATGTTGATGGATTCAACTTTGGAAGGTCCATGTGATAAGATCTCTAAGAACTGTGACAGAATAGTTGATGTAGAATAGTCAAATCTTTAGCTCAAATATTCCACGCGATTGTGGACACTTACAATAAAATTGAAAATATTTCTAATGGGACTGTGGGAGAGCTAGTGACAGAGGTGGTTGGGCAGAAAGAGGGGGAAATGCCCAAAACTCTTATGGTGAGCCAGACATGAGTGGAAGCGATTGAGGATGTTAAATGGCCCAGCCAATGCTCAATGACTTTAAAAGATATTAAATTGGAGCTAGCCATGGAAAAGCCAAAAGGTACGAGAAAGAGGTTTATGTTTCTGGGCAGGAAGAACTAGCAAATGGAGAAGCAAAATAAGCAGATTGGATCGGCTGGGTGGAAGGAGGTGAAAACACCTGTAGTGGCATTGAAGATGTGAGGCGCAGCGACTGAAGGAATGTTCATATGGCGCAGCTGGAGCACAACGATTCTAAAAGATAAAGTGGAGCCAGCGAGGGAAATTCAAAAAGCCAAGAGGAAGAGGAGCATGATTCTGGGCAACAAGACTTACCACCAAAAGACCAGAAGCAAGAGGAGATGTGTTGAAATGGCACATACCAAAAATGCTGGGAAAGATTTTGGGAGAGACAAGGATTGTCCACAGGTCATAGCAATGCAAGAGAGACTGGAAGACAATGGCTAAGAACTATGAAAGTCCAATTAATATACTAAAAGTTCTTTTTTCTTCTTGTTTTTTCTATTTTTTATGAATGAAGTAATAAATAAAGGGAAGTGAAGATGTTACTGTGCATTAAGGTAAACCATGAGGTTTTTGAGAGTACTATATGAGCTAAACTAGTGTTAGAGTGTGGAGAATATTATAATAATATCATAAATATTATTATTATAATATAAATAATATAAGTTACTCTGGCTGGAATGAAATTTAGAATGTAGTTTGAATTGGACTTTTCTTTCAGGGGTTGTATAGGTCACCAGGTATAATGAGGAAATTCGGAAGAGCAGTAATTTATTAGATTATGAACAAATTAGAATTTTAATATGGGGACTAGATGGTCAGTAATATGAACTTGAGGACTTAGATTTAACTTGGATGACCTGTTTAAAGTTTAGGTTTTGAATGATATTGTGTAGAATGAGTGATTTAATTTAAAGAGTTATACAGGGTAATATTGTGGATTAGCAAATGGAAATGAATTGTAGCATTGGAATGAATTGACAACTTCGTACTGTAAGTGATTAAATTGTGAAACATTACTCCAAAAGATATACCATAAGGTTTTAGAATGATGAGATGAGATGTAATTCAAGTGTATAAATGTATTTCGTAAAAAAAAACCCTGGAAACAAATTGGTTGATATAATGAGATTTTGTTGTAACTTAAAAATAATTTTAAAAAATTATTTTTAAAAAAAATCAGCTATGGAGGCAATCCCGTTCCTTGTTAAATCATATGATGAATCAAGGCAGTTTTCATCTCATAGATCCAGTTTTATTTCTGATTCTAGTCAAATAATATGGTCACTAGTGAGGTTTTCCCTTATTTTAAAATCAAACATGGAAAGAGGGCAAAGAGCCTTCTTGAATTTGAGGTCACAATTATTCCGTGTGAGAAGTGGTTCTATCATAGAGCAAGCTTCTCTTCACTAAAGTGAGACACGCAGAAGCATTACCGTAAGGCATACAGTGGGTACTTTTTAGCCTCAATCTTTCATCTGCACTTGTTCTTAAAAACAGAATAATTTCAGGGTGACCACAGCAATCTTTTTCAGGAAACTGTGTTGACCCTTCAGATGATGCCATGTTACACGAAGGGCCACTTGCAAAGAATTCCTGGGATTAAGTTCGTGACTAGGGTCACCCTGGGATACTTAGAAGGAAGCAGTCCCAAGGACTCCTTAGTTTAACTTGTCTCTCATGTTTGGCTTTCAGGTAAACGATTTATTGCCATCAAGGTGGACATAATAAGGAATCTAAAAAAAAAAGATAAGGAAAGACCATCACTGCAACTGACACTCCTAAAAATTTACAAAATTTCTGGAACAGCATTAAAAAAAAGATGACAGCTCCCCATTTCTCATCTGTGAATTCAGATGATATTTATAGTGAGTGACATTTTAGGTTAGCCCTATTTATTTATGAATATATAAAATGAACAAGTAGATAGTGAGCAGATGCAGTATTCAGTATTTGGCACAAAGCACTGTCGTTCTCCAGGATGAATCAGCAGTGCCTCAAAAGCTAAAGAGTGATTTCATTTATTTTAGAAGGCCATGGTATACACACAGCGCCTCTTTGAATTGTTCTACTTTGAATTGTTCTATTCATGAAATGAATGGGAGAGGCATGGAAATTCAGACTTCATTGTGAGTTGTGGTCATGGGTTCATGAAAACTGAGATGCTGAAGTAAAAGCATCCCACAAATTCCTGACCGCACTAAATAGTGTAAAACAAATCTGAATCTAATTTACAGAAAATAAATTTTAGAGGAATGCACAGGATTCAGTCTCAAATAAAAGTGCATGCCCACTAAAGAGGTCAAATGGTCCCATTTATTTCCCAATGTCCGTTCCCTACATAGAAGCCTTTCTTGTATTCCCCATTCGATGAAATGGATTCAGATTTCAGATTTATTGAGGCTTGTATGCCGCCCTTCTCCTGAAGGACTCAGGGCAGCTCACAACAACGGCACATGGAATGGATGGCACATGGAACATAAAAAGAAAATTACTTTTTGCACAGCTTATAATTAGCTTGTGGAATTCTTTGCCGAAAAATGTGGACTTCAAAAGGACATTCAACTGTTGAAAGGAAAATCTATATCTATAAAAGAGAGGTGTCGGTTGCTGGTGTTTGTGGGTACGTCCCAGAAAGGCTCTTTCACCCACCCACCAAAATGCCCCAAATGTCACAGGTATCTATTTTCAACTCTGGAGACGAGCACTGGGGATGGGTGGGTGAGGAAGGTGGTTGACAATTTTTTCACAATGAAAAAGGGTCCCAAAGTGGTCACCCACATGGACATTTTACTGCCAAGCTGCACTGCTCATGTAAAGAGAGTTACCAGATAGTGCAGAGTCTATGGACACTTCTGGTCCCATCCTCCCTCAGCTTCCACCTGTTTGGGTTGATCTCCCTCGGTTAATTATTGAACAATTATCCTAAATACATTGCTGCTAAAAGTGGAAACCATACATTTACTTCCCTCTTTTTCTTTAGCATTTTTTGCCTTAATATCTATTTCTTTAAGCAAGTTATTATCCTTAATCTTGTTGCTGCCTATCATATTACTGTGACTCTAGGTAGCTGACAGTGAATTAAACATTTATTATAAGAAAAGAAAAGAAAATTATCAATAGCCCAAAATAATGACAACCATAATCAATACATCATGTGCCAAAGGGCCAAACTGTCAATCAATAGTAAACAGACAAGCAGACAACAACTAGCATGATTCTCCATTCCCCTTGCAACCGGCTTTGCTCAATATCACTGTGGCCAGCTTTAGTTTATAAGTTACTAAGTATTTTGGAAGGGGAGCTATTTGTACAGCCATTGACAGTGGGAACCACAGTTGAGAACATCAGGTGCACTGTATGCCATTTACCATTAAATGAGAATATTTGTAGCTCAGGTTGAAATGAGAGGTCCTTGGAGAGCTCTGAACTTGCTTGTTTTCTTGCAGACATTTCATTACCCTAACTAGGTAACATCATCAATGCTAGTATAAGGAGTGCTGATCGCTATCAGTTTATATTCCGGTGTCTTGCCTGTCTGTGTGGGTGTGGGTGGTCTTAGAGATTCTTTGGTTGGGCTGTTTACTGATGACTCTTTGGCAGTTTCTTGATTGGGGTATTGTTTACTTGATTGTTGATCTGAGTTGAAGTTAATCTATGCTGATCTGAGTGCTGATTACTGATGTGCTGGAGTCTTTTTCTCTTTTGGGCTCCTTGATTATCTCTTTTGCATAGTTGATAGTTGTTGTTAATGCCTATGTGTCTATTGATGGCTGATTTGTCACAGTGCAAGGCTACTAGAAATTGCATGGCATTTTTGGACTTAGCCTGATCTAGGGTGGTCACATTTTCCCAATTTAAACTATGGTTAAATCTGTTGATATATGTTGTGAAACTGAAGAAGTTTTATCATGTCTTCTGACTGCTAGTTGGTGTTCATGGATGCATTCTGCCAATCTTCTGCTGGTATGTCATTTCCCATACTAGCATTTTCATGCCCTGATATTCTATGTCTGAAGGCCTTTCTTTGAAAAGTCCACTGTAAGAGACTGTGTCTCTAAAGTGAAAATTTTTTACTCTAGAGTTGCTTCTGCATTGGATCTCACAACCTTGCAAAAGTGTGCATAGGTTCCAAATTATCACCTTTATGATTTCATAGCTTTAAGGACTGGCATTTTCATTTATCTCACCTGCTGGTCTTTTACTTGTAAAGGGAGCTGGAATTTTGACTTGTTGGGTTTGGGTTTTCAGAAACACCATAACAGTTGTGATTGGTTTATTGTGTTGCATTGTTTTATAGATTACTTGCATTGCACCAATAAATTATTTATAAACAGTATATTATTGATATGGTAGAATCACTTGTGATAAAAGAGTATGACTTTTTTTCCAAGAAATTCTTAGACCATAATACATATTTTGAATTTTTCTTTCTCACATAATCGCAAGAATCTGCAAGATGTATAAAAGTATATTTAAGTATAAAATATAATTAAATATTGGCTCATCAGTATCACATTTAAAACTTGTATATTTTAAACAATCTAGTATCTATTTGCTTGTTCTTATTTTATGTAATTTATTCCATTTTTTTCCATCAAGTTATTCTATATATTTTTTCCATATTGCTCTTTTAGATGTTGTATTCTAATTTCCCATTATTTTTGCTGATCAGAATTCTGAGGGCGACCAGACAGCTCCAGATTCCTGTCTTTCATGTAATACAGTCCCAACCAACTTTGGCAGGTGTATGTCAGTTTGATCAATAATGATGTCTGGATTAGACAGTCCAAGTGGCAAAAAGGGTCTCTTCTTAGGCATTTTGCCAGATTTTGAAAACCACAATAATGTCATTCTGCTAAGGAAGTAAGATTGGAATGCTGATTGATTTACCCTGCCCCCACCTTTCATAAAAAATTGCAGACTAATGGGCACTAAATGCCTGAATAATAATTAGCACAAGTAAGTGACTGGGTCTCCATGAGTAAAATATTAAAGCATTTTTTATATATAAACTAGATGGAAACAGAAAAAGACAGAATTACAGCTGTGAGTTATCTGGCAGACATTTATCCTGAATATTGAATTGAGGTCAAACAATAAATTATAGAACACTACCAATATATATTTCTTCAAGCACATCTCATAATAACAAGAAAAATGGTTGGCCTCTCCCTCCCCAATTGTCATGGACTATCCAAAACTTTTTAAAAAGGTAGAATTAGATAACCATAAAAATTATTCCAAATTCTCTACAACTAATGTACATATGACCAAGTCAAACTACCAGTATATATTTAAAAAATACTTCAGAAATCTCCACGGAACATAGACATCAACTTCTACTAAGCATCTCCCATAAGGATAGTGGATGATCTTGAAGGCTGAATAGAAAGGAAAAAGTCAGGTTTGGAAAATTAAAATGAAATTTGAAATAGCATGCCAGACATCTATCATTTGTAGTTTACAAGTTTTCCCCTCCTGCATATGCAATAATCTATTGCAATAAGGTGGTAAAAAGTAGGACTTCAGATTAAACAGTATGTAGATTAGGATCCTTGCTCAGCCCATAAAGCTTAACATGCCTCAGATGCATTCTAGATGCATGACTTTGGCCCAATTGTATCGGAAAACCTAAGATGGAAAGGAGTGTGTATGTGTGTGTGTGTGTGTGTGTGCGCGCGCGCGTGTGCGCTCAGTGGTTAAGATGCTGAGCTTGTCAGCTGGGAAAGGTGATAGCCCAGGTTCAAGACTAAGTGGTATGCAGTGGGGTGAGTTCCCATTACTCTCCCCAGCTCCTGGCAACCTAGCAAACCTAGCAGTTTGAAAGTTTGAAAGCATGCAACTGCAAGTAACTAAATAGATACCACTCCACCAGGACAAGTTACTGTATTCCATATTTTCATACTGGCTACATGATGATGGAAGCATCTGTTAGTCAATGCAGGTTCCCTTGCCTGAGACTCGGAGATTAGCAACACTCCCTTGAGTTGGTCACGACTAGACAGGAGAAACCTTTAAACCTTTAAGATGGAAAGGATGAATGCAGAAATTTCACAATCCTCTTCAGTAGATGAAAAGTAGAAGTGGACCACAAAGATATCATCTTCTATTAGTCTTATCTAAACATAACTTCTCCAGGCACCTCATTCTCAGAGAATGAGGTGGCTGGATGGAGTCACTGAAGCAGTAGGTGTGAGCTTAAATGGACTCTGGGGGATGGTAGAGGATAGGAAGGCCTGGAGGAACATTGTACATGGGGTTGCGATGGGTCGGACACGACTTCGCAACTAACAACAACAACAAACGTAACTTGTTTTCCATCATATTTCAGCCATTAATTTATCAAACAAATAGCTTTATATGAAAATAAGAAGAGCTTTGTCAGATCAGATCAAAGGCCCAATCAGGCAATCACTATGTCTTTCCAGAATCCAGTCAGGTGGATCTGGGAAGTTTATAGGATAATTTGAATGCATCTTCCTATTCATAATCCCCAGCAACTGGAGTTAAGAGTCCATTGTGTCTGACAATGGAGGAAATCTCTAGCCGTTGGTAATTTGAGCTTCCATAAATTTATTTAATCTCTTTCTAAAGAGTCCCAACCTGGTGTCCATTATTTCATCTTGCCTTTGTAAATTTCAACAACGCACTGTGTATTTTCTCTCTCCCCCATTCATCTTCTTGGGGGGTCCTCTAATTCTAGGAGCATCGAAGAAAAGAGAAATCCCCACCTCCCTACATCTACTTTCTCCATATCATGTATAGCTTCATATACCTTGTCACTCCCTCCCCTTCCAAATATATTAACAATAATACTTGATCGTTAATTGCAGCTACTGCTGATTCAGTTCATCTGAACCATTTACCCCTTTCTTCTCTACCTCCCTTTGCAATTTCAAAAAGTTGCATGGTTACATCACATTGGTCCCTGGGGCTTACTCGCTTTGCAACTAGCAGTAAGAAAATCCTATTCATCCCTTTGCTTTATTTCTTTGAGAACAAACATACAATGATCACTCCATTCAAGCATTTTACTTGCAAAAATCGCAAACACGGCTTGCATTCATTATCCCATCATAGAATAATGTGCCACAGTGCTATGAGAATCTAAATTAAATGAAGATATTTTTTTTTAAATGCATTTTTGCTCAGCTTCCCATTATACTTTATTTTCAACAATTTTAAATCAGTTGCTGTTTGGTTTGTCATTCAAGGGCTCTCCAGTCCCCCCACCCTCCTTTTTTTACACGAACTACATTCTAAATAATAATAGTAATAACAATATGAAAAAATGAGGATCAGAAATATTAAATAAATCCGCATTGTATGGTGACAAGGTATGATATTATGCTATTACAAGCCATTGATTTCATGATGATGATTTTATGATGCTTTTGTGAGCAAAGAATTCTAATTTCGGAAGGCGTTTATCCTTTAACTGTCCTAATTCTGAGAAAGCCATAAAAAATTATCCTGCAGAGCAGAAAAGAACAAAGGAGGAGCAAGCCGATTAAATCAGAAGAGGTTTTATCAACCCCAAGGGAAACACCTTTTTTAAAAAAACTTTTGAAGTGTTTCCAGCAGAATTCTGAGCAATCTTACATGTCCTCTCCACACGACCCATCATTATAACTTAGCAGTTTGCAAATCCTCAGCAGGTTACCATATTTTACACTTACTAACCATGTAAACACTACCAAGCACTTCTAATTACTAGAGATTAGAAGCCTTCCCACTTTTGTAAAGCATACAAAAAATGCTCTGAGAAATAATATTTTCCATGCCACTGTAAGTTATATCCATTATAGCTTGTCACTTTTCAACTTGTTTTGACTTGAGTATCAAACATTCCCATGCCTTGCACATACATATCTTACAGTAACATTCTCAGAGTATTCAATTACTTTTTTTTTTTGTAGAGCTTTTCTGCTTAGTGTACTTTTCCTTATTAATAGACTTAATGAAACTTCCTAGGAACTCCTGTGTTGCTAATAATAATCTTATGAATTGGTGACAAGTTATCAAAATTATTGAAACATTTGTTGGGCATATCAAAGGTTTCATACATAGTGAAAGAGATTTTATTTTTTTATCACCTAGTAAATGGGACCATCCAATGACTGGATCCATTTTAGACAATAATATCCCTCTTAAGACTTTAGGACAGTGACCACCAACCTTTTGGCCACCAGGGAGCAGATCTGTGGAGAAAGGATATTCCGTGGAGGAAAATCTAACCCTAAAAACAAAACAAAACAAAAAAAGCAACCTGACACAAAAGTTGCACCTAGTCTCTTTCCTATTATTGCATTTACTGAAGTTTGCTGTAGCAGTATGTGATTCTGAAATACAGTTCCTCGTGTTCTTCTGAGGATCTAAGACAGGGATGTCCAGCCTTGGCAAATTTAAGACTTGTAGACTTCAACTTTCAAATTTCCTCAGCCAGCATGAAGCCCGCAAGTCTTAAAGTTGCCAACTTTTCACACATCTGATCTAAGGGATCCTCAAACCACATTTTCATCTAGATCCTGTACACACAGAAATATGCCTTATCAAGTTCAATGAGATCTTCCTTCTAAATCTGAAAAATGAAGTGTTGTTATCAACACTTTGCTAAGCACATTGATTTGTGCTTAAACAGATTATAAGCCGCCCTGAGTCTCTGGAGAAGGGCGGCATATAAATGGGATT
>JANHFR010003064.1:73888-88250 GCA_032468015.1 Mimophis mahfalensis | reverse complement strand
TAGCACATATGTGCGAGGGGAACCTTTACCTTTATTCATATACCAATACAGGTAGTCCTCGACTTACACTCATTTAACAACTGTTCAAAGTTACACAAGCGCTGAAAAAGTGATTTTACAGTTTTGTCCTCGCCATTTATGATCATTGCGGCATCTCTACATGATTAAGATTTGGGCACTTGGCAACTTGGCAGATATTTATGATGGCTGCATCCTCCTGAGGACATGCGACCGCCATTTGTGGCTTTCCCAAAAGCGAAGTCAGTGAGGGAAGCCAGATTCACTTAACAACCAGATGATTCGATTAACAACTGTGGCAAAAAAACAGTTGTAAAATTGCAGGCAACTCATGTAACAATCTCCGTCTTCCCCATTTTTTTAATCGGTCTTCCCAACCCAAAGGTTGATGATTTTGGACTATTTCTAACAGCCCCAGGTAACATACGAAGTTGAGTATTTTCCCAAACGTTACTTGTGAGTTTGTACGTACTGGTACTTACCGTGTTTCATCATCACAGTTAAGAACCGGACAATTACTTTGGAGCACGGTCTGATGAGAACTTGACGCTTTCCACGTTTCTCTGCATTGTTGATGCTTTTAAGAGCATCTGCCAGAACATTCATGCGCACCATGATGCCTGCGTAAAGAACACAAAACATTTTGAGGGCTTGTTAGGAGACTGGAATTGCAAATGATGCTTTCAACACAGGGTGGTCTGAGGAACTCTGGGATTCCCCCCCAAGATGACCCTCTCAAGGTTTTACAAATTCAAAATTATTTGCTGGCCTCCCCTGATCATTAAAACCCCATCGAACAACTGCTGAGAAGCAGTAGTAGCAGCAAATTGATCATTTTTATTCTTAATATTTTATATAAATAAAACTCATACAAACAAAAAACTCTTTTGGGGGGGTCCTCCATAATTTTTAAAAGTGGAAAGGGAGGAAGTTTAAGAAACATTGTTGTTTACATATGTTCAATGCGACACAAAACACTCCAAGATTGTTCAAAATTCCACTATTTGGACATATGAAGGGTTTAGAAATGACAAGCGATATAATGAATTACATGCATTATCTGCGTAACCCCCAAGAAGTATGTTGCAGACAACAAAGTAGTGAATTCAGCACAGACATTAAACCTTAATACTAGTGTTAAATGGGGAAGATGGGCCTGTTTGGGTTGCAACTTTCGACATTAAGGCCCAGTTAACTTACAAAACAAACTGGCTTTCTTCCAAACTCAGAAAACAATATATTATAAAGCTTAGAGATTAAGCGTGGAAAAAAAGAACTCCTAAGAAAGCATTATTTGATCATTCATAAAGCCCAGGCTAAGGATAAAGTTCCACAAAATGTTAATGGAACATAGTTTGCTTATTTTCTCCAGTTAAAAAGGTGGCTGGCTTGTACCCAGAATTACTAAACAAAAAAAAGTGCTATTAAAAAAAAACTTTTTTAAAAAAGCTCCATTAGAAAGTTTCAAAGTCAGTGTACAAAAATAACCCAAAGTGTGAATATCTACATATTTGCAAAAATTGCATCAATCCAGGATGATAAAATATAAATTTAGCTCACTCTCGAGAGCTAGTCAACAAATACTATTTAAATCCAGTTATTTCAGCAATAGTAAGTTTGAATACAAAAAAAGCTTTTAGATCTGGACTTCACAAGGTATCCCATGATCTTTTTCGTCTCCTTTCAATATAAATCCAAGAAAACTTTTCAAACACAAATCAAAATGACTTAAAACAGAACCGTAGAACCTTTTCTTGGCAGATCTTATCAGAAACTTGCTGTGTACTCCATGAATTAACTGACACCAAAACGCAGGGATTTAACTGGTAATCTGTTCCTACTGAATTTAGAAAGGACAGAATTTTCTCCTTATCCAGAGACATGAACTGGTTTTGCTCATGTTGAAAGCTATCTTTCTGTATGTATACACAAGGGTACATTATGCTTTGTTTTGGGGGCAAAAGTTGGAACTGGGAGCAAGTTTTGGTCCCTATCCTTTGGATTTATCCCCTAAAGATCTGCAAAAATCTTAAAGCCAAACAAAGCACTGTGGGCAGTTGGTGTATTTTTCTACAGACTGGATCATCCCAAAGGGGTATCTCTCCCAGATGCATGTTGCCACATGTTCCCATACAACCATCATGCTAGTTGGGAATCCGGGGCATTGTCCAGAAACGAATTTGGGGAACACAGGATGGATCCATGTGCAGGAGTGACATGGATGTAAACTGAATTTCAGCCCCGGGAGGCAGAAGACTCCTCAATTCCTATTGCAAAATATCTGGGACTTCCAATAAGTTTTGCCTTGAATTGGCAAGCCAACCTCTAACCCTCGCTTGCAGCATGGAAGACTCTATGAATTCTGCCCTCAACAATCATGGAAGACAAGGCGACACAGCACGGGCACTCGGGGCAACAAGTCGGACTGCCCACGTTGCAAACTTGGGACACGGGTTAAAAAAAAGGGGGGGGGGGGAAACCGGCCTGCCCGGCCCCCGCAAGAGATGCAAGGGGTCTCAGCCCCAATGCAAACCCAGGTTTTGCTGCAGCCTCCTGGCCCAAAGGGATTTCTCTAACCAAGATTGCCCCTTTCCAGACCCCCTCCAGCAATGTTTTGGTGGGGGCTGCTTTGCACTGCACCACAACCGAGCGACCCGGGGATCCTGAGTTCCCACGACACGTGTTTCACCTAGTGGGAAGGGAACTGGGTTTTTTAATTCGGGCCAGCCCGTCTCGGCTTCCGTCCCTCCTTCCCAAGTGAGGCCTGTCCCGCCGACTCAAGCCCAGCTCGCTTTTCCCCAGCTTGCCTTCCAAGCTCCACTCCCAGGCATTCCTCTCCTCACCAGCCGCCACCACCACCACTACCACCACCCCCGGCCGGGGTTCAGGCCGGCGTCGCCCGGGCCAGGAACCGCGCGGCTTCCTCCGAAGGAGCCGAGCGAATCGAGCGGAGCCCCGGCTTGCCGGAACCGGCGTTCAAACGGCTCGAGGCGGCGGGATGGAGGCGATGCGGGACGGATCTCAGCAGGGACCCAAAGCGTCTCGTTACTCACCAGGGCAGCAAGATGGCGGAAAAAGGAAGGCGGCCGCGCGCGCGCGGGGTATTATGGGAATTCGAGGCGGCAAGAGAACCAGAAAGGAGCGGAGACAGAGGGAACTTCCGGATCCCCCTGCTTCGGGGGAATGGATTGGGAGACTATAGAGAATGGAAAGGCAAGAGGGGTCGATCTTTGTTTTGGCTCTGATGGAGAGGGTTGTTTTCAATTCTATCTCAAAGCCACAAACTCCAGCTAAG
The DNA here is from genome assembly GCA_032468015.1 of Mimophis mahfalensis. Taxonomy (NCBI): domain Eukaryota; kingdom Metazoa; phylum Chordata; class Lepidosauria; order Squamata; genus Mimophis; species Mimophis mahfalensis. The sequence continues at coordinate 84,937 of JANHFR010003064.1, read as the reverse complement.
TGGGGGGTTTTGGAGAGGGGAAAAGTAAGGGAATTGCAATACAAGTGCAGAATTCTAATAGTTCTATGATACGAGTTACTTTGGCCTGAGAATCTAAACTTTAGGTTGATTTACAGCGCGAATGGTAGAGTGTACCTTGCATTAATCTTAAACTATGATTTCTCAAAACTTGACAACTTTTAGACAGATTTCAATTACTGTTTTAGAAAGAGAGAAATCACAAATGAATTGTTCTTGCAGAACCTCGGTACCCACTTCAACCAAACCATGGTTTACTCAATCTAAACATTGTAATTTTGCAATCCATGTGGGTTGGGGATATGCAACAGGCTAATTAAATGTGAAGTTGACATCTTGATTGTTTCTGTAGGGTTTGTAGCATTCGTGTTCAGATGTCCCACCTTTTCTCCCCACTAGGCTCACACTTCATGGCCGTTTCCTTAAACTCAAGTTGCCTTCATGTGAATGCTGTTACTTGACCTTAGCCAGTTGTAGTACACCCAACAAACCATGGTCAAGTCCAGCCACCAGCTAAAGTTGGTATTATCCAGTATCGGGAAACCAAGAAAACTGTGCTTTTACAACCAAGCTTTGAGAATACAACAGATTCTGCTTAAAAGCATAAAAATCAAATGCTTATATAACCCTGTTGTTATCCAATTTGGTGCTGACGGCAGAGGTTCGTATTATTGAAAAGATGTCCCACTTTCCTCCAAGAGCATTTATTTTATTTATTTTGATGATGTAACCAGGGCTCTTTTCATCGGTGACATACTTCAGTGGAATAGGTTGGGCTGAAAGAAAACTAATGATCATCTGGTGACCTTCTAGGTTTAGAACCCATGTCTTAGTTCAACGCTATACAATCAAGTGGCTGGCTGTTGTTTTATTACACCTGTTGCAAGGGTCTTCAAACTTGGCAAGTCTAAAATTTGTGGGCTTCAACTCCCAGAATTCCTGAGCTAACATGACACACCACCCTGAGTCCCTCGGGAGAAGGGCGGTATATAAATTTAATAAATAAATAAAATAAATAAATGACTGGAGGAGGAATTCTGGGAGTTGAAGTCCACAAGTCTTAAAGCTGTCAAGTTTCAAGACCTCTAGCCTATTGCCTGATGCCACCACACCACAGACCATAGTTTATAGACCACAACAGAGGGTTTTTAGCTTCCAAAGTCCAACTGTATTTTTAAAATGCTGCATTAAGTAATGATTATTGACCTATTGATGTTGATCTGAGGAATTGCACCAGTTTGGTGTCCTCCAACTGTGTTGAACTACAAGCTCTGTGTCCCAACTTGAAATGTCTGGTAATTAGCACAAAGAAATGTTTAGGGCAGCGGTGGCAAACCTATGGCACGTGTGCCAGAAGTGGCACGCAGAGCTGCCGCCCATTGCTCTTCTGGGTTGATCTTGCGTGCATGCACAGAAGCACCGGAAACCGGAAGATCATGTGATCTTTTGGGTTCCGGCAGGCGGGTGCTGCACTCGCTTGCCACGCTCCTTCAAACAGCATCTCTGCAAGGAGTATAAAGCCTTCCATTCCCCACTATCCAGTCAGAGCTGAAGAAGCTGCTTGGATGAGAAGTGAAACATCTTCAAAGAAAAAAACAGAAAGTCCAGTTGCCTCTTGAAAAAGCACCTTTTGGACGTTTAAAAGTCAATAGTTTTTAACCCAGATAGATCTTCTCTCAGCTTAACCTCACGTTGTATTCAAAGTGCAATTATAGAAAGAAGCTGGGATTCAACATTATGGGCACGCAATTGGTGTTCCAGCTTGTCAACAAGTAAATAACAAGTTAAGAAAAACTGGGAAGAAACAAACCATCAAGATCTCAGCAGTTTACTGTCTTGGGAATAGCAGACATGTTTTGCTGGATTTTCTGGATAATTATTAAATAACTAGGGACCAGGGCTGGTGTTGACCTTCAATAAAACATTACTCACATTTTTCTTCTGTTCACATTTTTATTCAACTTTTAGTTTCCTAAATATACATTAACATCCATCTATATTACACATTTAACACAAGGACAAAAAACGACCAGCACAGTAAAATTATCCTAACTTCCACTCCACATGTAGCTGTCCTACTTCTACACGTGGCGAGCTTCTTTCCTCTTAATATTGTTTTGCTCACTTAAAACACTGCATTAAAATCCAAGAAAAAAAGATTAAAAAGAGAAAGGGAGTGACAATAAACATAGTGTTTGCTTTAAAAAAAACTTTAAAAATGACTTCTTTCAATTTATCAAAACACTTTTTTATCCTTTGCTTGTGCTTCTGCTACTGTATGTTTTACTACAATGAAAGGGTACATGTTTTAGAGAAATAAATTAGGGTTGTAATCTCAAAATCTTCACCGGACAAAAGATACAGCCTTTCCTACTATAGGAACGTTGAGTAGTATTTATAGCTACCCAATATCTAAAAGTAAAGATGGCGTTAATAAAAGTGAAAGTCATTCCTACAGCTGAACCAATTTGGCATCCTCAAACAGAATGTTTCAGCTGGTTTGGAGAAGCAGTATCTTGGCCAAGTTTAATTTCTCCAAAAATAAATTCTAATACCACAAACTGCCACAAGTTTGGGATCATATTGAAATTAATGTATCTGGAGCTCTCTGTAGCATTAAACAGATTCTAATAATTTTATTACAGCTGATTGAATTAATCTGTCAACCAAATATCTGCATTGCCAATATAACAGGTAATAATTACCTTGTGCTCTTTCTCATCCCACTTACCAGTCAAACAACTGGTATCCCTACAAAAGCAAATTTTGCCAAGGAAAAAAGAATCAAGATAATTTAGATGTGCTTAAGCCCAGCAGGGAATAATACTTTTGACTGATCTGGCCAGTTTGTGTGTTGATCGTCACCCAGTCACTATGATATATTCATATTAATTCTAGGCAAATAAAGGAAAAACTCAGACCAACTTATCCAACCAAACCAATTTTGCCTAAAGCAGATTTTTTAAAATGTGCTCCTTTATTTAATAGAAAACTGTAAAAATTTATACTGATGGCTTATTAATTTGAAGCAGACAGATCTAAGGCAATAATGTAAAAGCATTAAATTTCTTAACAACCCTTATTTTGCTGGAAAGAAAGCCTACAGGTATTTTTTTAAAAAAATCAAAGCATTAAGGTTCCTCAAGAATGGTTTCAAACTGGGAATAATACTGTTCGTTCATTTGAAATTATGAAACTTAAGTTCATACTGGAGACAAATGAGTTATTTTAATTTAAAATAAAAGCAAAATAGCAATAAGAAAACAAAGACAAAAATGTTCACAAGATGGATGCATCAAGTATTTTCAAGACATTTTTTAGACTGTGTTAAAATCATCAGAACACGACATCAAAATTACAGCAATTTTTTTTTAAAAAAGGGTGATTTCATTTCCTAAGCCTGTTTCCTGTATAGTTCCAGTGCAATACATTTTATTACGGAGATAGGAATTAACATGGATGCACAATTCTAGCAGCCTTGCTTATTCAAATCACTGTAATCCACAATTTAAAATATGAATTGTATTCATTTAATCTGGAGGATATTGCCAAATAAACCTGGTCAGTCCAGTGTGTGTCCATAAAACACTTAAAGGGAATACAGCTATCTTTTACATCTAAAATATTAACACAGGATAGCTCCACACAATTATAATCAGGTTACCATCACCAATACTTACTGATCTCACAGCCTTATTACACTAGAGATTGCTAATCACACTTACTAGAAGAATGACGGTCTGTGTTAACGCACTGTATTTAATGTGTGGTTTGGGGACCACGTGGTTGAGTCGTACAGCAGAAAAAGGTCCCACGTTAAAGTTAAAAAGGCAATGGCTGGTATAAGCACTTCTATACTATTAAATACGCAGCGAGTCATCTGAATTGTTCCCAGAACAGAATTATATATTTGGGTTGGGGAGCAAGCAACACTTCATTCGTTTTTCTTTTCTTTGTGCTTCAGGAGTTTGTTGACTTCTCTTTTTGCCATTCCAGCGTATTTGGAAATTACCCCGTGTTTGTTTAATCCAGGGAACAACAAAACGAAGCACACTTTAAAAAAGCAAAATAAAAACAAGTTATCGTTTTAGCCTTTTTCTGTTCCAAGTTTGTTTCCTGCATTTGCTAATTTAAATGTTCCCACTGGCTGGCAGAGGAAAAGTGCCATTTTTCCCCTCCAGGCCTGTCAGTTTTATCTACTGCTTACCAATAAGATACGTGAGGAAGAGGTTATGAACTTGCTGTCCTATCCAAGCGATCACAGCTAACAAACACACCATTGTTGTGAAGTACTAGAAGAGAGATCGTACATAATCATTATAAAACATAAGAAAACATAATCATTATAAAATATACAGCTTCTGAAGGTATTATAAAGTGCTTTATTCGGTTCAGCATTTCCTCCTGGCTGCTCACAAACAAAACAGTTCATTGTCTTATTCTGGATAAGATTTTATTTTACGTACTAAATGTAATAATAATCTGATTATCCTCAAAATAAGTCCAAATGCATAAAAATGTTGTCAGGGACTCCTGGAAGTTACTGCTATCGCATAAAATCAAAATCTAATTATTAGATGGTAGTTGCACTTTTGAAAGTCTGCACTTCAAAACTTGTATTTAAATAAAGATGGACACTCGTTAAATAAATGCAAATCAGGGGAAGCAATTAAAGCCTTTGGATTTTATGGTCCCCAAGGTGCTTTTGCAAAAGGCAACCGGACTTGTTTTTCTTTGAAAAAGTTTTGCTTCTCATCCAAAGATGCTTCTTCACTTCTGTTCAGTTCTTTGTGAACTGGAGAAGCTTCTTGGCCGAGAAGCAAAATGTCTTCAAGGAAAAATAAAAGAAGTCTAGTTGCTTTTTCAAAAAACGTTCTTTGGACAACCATGACCTGGGTGACGAAGGATTTCCATAGACTTTGATTTTACTACACAAACTGTAATCTAGATTTGAGTTAATCACATTAAGGGATTGGAACATCTTCCCAAAAACAAATAAATTACCATTTTAGGTTTTTCTTCCTTAAATGTGAAGAGGCGTTTCCACCAGCCAATGATTTTGCGGCGTGTTTTCACCAGGTTGCTGCAGATTTCGTGGAAGCGCTGTTGTTGTTCAGTTGTCCTTTAAGAAAGTTTTCAAAGCAAGAAACCGATTTTTTTCCTCCTGAACAAAATATTCAATCCTGCATACACATTCATCATTTGTTTATTCCACTTCCATTTTTCCCACTTAGCCTTATTACCCCTGGCTATTTTCTGTTAGGTTTTCCATACATTTAAGATCTAAGCTGATCCAATATATTGCCTGTAATTTTCAGTATTTTATAGAATCTGCATCCAACTGCACTGGCCGCATAGGAACGGAGAACATACCACAAACTGCAAGATGAAGTTTAGTTTAAGATGCCAGTTTTTTATTTGGTTTGTATCCTACTTTTGTACCCTAACAGGAGCTCAAGGAGTTTACATACATAGTGCTCCCTCTTTCCATTTTATGGGTCAGCAAATGATGATTTGCAGCCAGGAGGTTCCTTAGCTGCATTACCTCAAAATGTTCCAAGTGTGCTACTGATGCATGCTATTATTGATTAAGTAAGCAAAATAAGAAAAAGAAAAGAAAAAAAACAGAAGAGGAGAGTGACTCAGCCCAGGGGTGGGTGGGCAACTATCGCAACTTTACAACCAGTGGACTTCAACTCCCAGAATTCCTGAGCCAGCAGGAATTGGCATCCACAAGTTGTAAAGTTGCCCACTCATGACTCAGGCCAATGACCGGGGCTGGCAACAGTGGGAAGAGTCAAGAGTAGGTAGATTATTTTCATGGAGGGCTGCTTATTCCCGATAACCAACACATATAGTTCACATAGCAAAGGGTTGATCAGGGTACATTTCTTGAGTGTTTTTTTAATTTTTATTTTTTTTAAGAAACAGGAACTCTTCGTGAATTTTAATGCTCAAACGTACCATTTACTGGATCCAAAGATTCTAGGAGCAAGCGCAGGTACAAGATAGTCAGCCAGACAAAGCAGCATGACAAAGCAGGAAATGCCCGAAAGAACAGAGGGGTCCAAATAGTAGATCAATCTGTTGAAGCAAAGGAAGAATTGAGATAGTAATTCAGCAATGAAAGCAAAATGTACGCAATCCAAACCAGACAGACAGTCCTGCAAGTTACCCACCTTGTTACCATAATAAAGGACTTGGTGGATAACCACCAGCACTTCTGAATTACACTCAGAATCTACTGAAACCCGGTGTAGCTTCTATAGTCATGAGGTTACCTAAGCATACTAAGTGGTACTCCTAACTAATCTGTTGCATTCTGGACCAGCTGCCAATTCCAAACAGCCTTCAAGGGCACTGCTATGTACAACACATTGCAGTCATCCAAACAAAGTGGTGACTATCTAGCTTACCGCCCTAAATACCGTCCAATTCCTTACAACTGACACTCAAACCTTCCAGGTAACCAAGTTACGCTGTGCCTCAGTCCGCTTCTGAGGATGTGTACAAGGCAACATTCCGTTCAAAGCAGATTCAAACAATTTTATCTATTAGACACCTCGAATAGAAGGGACAGCAATTCAATTTTTAATTAAATTTTAATTTAAAATTAGATTAATTTTAACTAACACTGCCTTCCTTGTTACACCAGAATTGATCCAGTATTTGTTGCCAATCATTTGTTGGGTTCTCAGCCAACAGTATCATCTGCATACGAAACTGCAAGTAACATTCATGTTCTACCCACACACCTCCAACATCTCCACAAGTACTTGTAATTAAATACGTGAAATGCTGTCTACCTCCTAGAAGGCAAAGTACAAGGATTAGTATGCATGGTGCACTTTAATTAAAAAATTGCAACTGATACATAATAACGAGTGCATTGGAGGGAGGGGGAAAGGGGCAGGAACAAGTACAGATCTGGAAAAAAAATATCATTTCACAACATATCTTGTTTCTGCAACAGAAACATGACTAATGGGAGAACAAGTTTACAGGTAATAGGAAGCAATTTGAACTCTGAAAGACACAGAGGTTCATGACCAACCTGTCAAAGAAACTAGGAGTAAATTGTAACAATTGGTATCCTCCTCCATCTGATATTCTCTAAATGTATTGTAATCCATCACACACACACACACCCAGCCAGCATTATTTTTATTTGTGGGGAGACTTAAAAGCCTACATCAACAAAGTCTCAAACAATAATGGACATTAAAATATCAGAAGTGTAAATCCTGCTAGGATTTCTACATCAGCTTGCTAATATCGCTGCTATAAATTAAATGAATTGTAGATTAAGCCACTTAAACAATAACCAAGATTCAGTCACTGACGGCTCCCATTTCTAATTTTTTTTTAAGAAAAGCAAATATGTTACAAGGGACAAATTGTATAATCTATTTCGACACTTAAATAGCTACATGTTTGCACAAATAGGATTCAGTGGCATGGAAGAAAATATTCCTCTGGGATCGAAAGGCTGCTGTTCAGTGAAGAAACAGGTTCAAATAAGTTTTCCTACAACCCTCGGACCCAGCTGCTGTGGGACTGTTTAGCACTGGACATAACTGGAGCCATGTGATTGATATCACCTTTACTATGACTCTGGTACAAAAACAAGGCTGCGAGTCTGCAAAGAGTTGCCAAATAAGGAAATGTAGCACTGTCTAGTTCTTAGACTGCTTCTACTTAAATAAATTATTCTAATCTCTTTAACTTCATCCTGTGACTTCTAGTCATGGCAAAGTTTAACGCAGGCAATCTGTTCTTTCCAAATTCAGATTTTATGCTGCTATCACATTATTTGGTTTTTGGGTTTTTTCCCTCTTTTGGCAGCAGTTTCTTTTCTAAGCGGGGCTCTTATCCTGAACATGTTCTAAGGGAATACTACCAGCCTTTCCTGTTTCTGCAATCAGTCATACATCTTATTTCATAAGTTCTGCTGAGAGATCAGCTGCCTTCGGCTTACTTCAGCTGTCACTCAGCCAGCAGGTCTTGTGTTAGGAGTTCAGTGAAGAAAAACAGGCTATTGTGTTACCTCTGTTGAGAGACCAAGCTCTCCTCAAACTTCACAGGGCAGCCATTCCGTTAAGCCTCCGCAACTAGTTCTGTACTAACTGGCTATACAGGTAGTCCTCAACTTACAACAGTTCATTTAGTGACTGTTCGAAGTTGCAACAGCACTAAAAAGTCACTTATGTCCGTTTTCCACACTTAACAACCACTGCAGCATCCCCCCTGGGCACCTGATCAAAATTCAGAAGCTGGGCAACTGACTCATGTTTGTGATGGTTGCAGTGTCCCGGGGTCATGTGATCCCCTTTTGAGACCTTCTGACAAGCAAAGTCAATGGGGGAGCCAAATTCACTTAACAACCAGGTGACTAACTTAACTACGTGATTCTCTTAACAACCGTGGCACAAAAGGTCTTACAACGGGGCAAAACTCACTTAACTGTCTCACTTAGCAACAGTAATTTTGGGTTCAAGTGTGGTTGCAAGTTGAAAACCTCCTGTAATATGAAGTCTAAATTTACAATCTAGTGTATAAGTCCATCTTTTTTCCCGCCCATCACATCCTTCTTTCTGTAGTATGGTCTTGCAGAAAGTAAGAACATCCTCCTTCTAGGAAGGTACCAGCTCTACTAACAGAACATTCTAAACTGGCCAAACTCTTAAGTTCCAGTCTGTTTCAGGTGCTAGAAGATTCTCATTTTGCACACCTCTGCTTGGGAAGAAGACTAAATCTTTTGCACACCTCATTGAAACTGTGCCATCAATTTATGAAACGCTGTTAGCACCAAGTTTGCTTTAAAATGCAGATTCGTTTTTGAGAAGCCCCTTCTCGTTTTTTGTTTTGCTCTTTGCTGATTTCCCAGCCAGTCTTTCTTTTAAAGAAAATTAAGACAATACCCCAAGTCAACCCCAAGACTCTTTTTTTTTTCTGGGGCAGCCTACTTTTGGTTACATAAAGGAATCCTCTTCACTTTGGGGTAGCATTGCGGTGTCTTGAAAACATACCTAATAATTTAGTTAAAAGACTCGTTGGACAGTAATGTTAAAGTGATATAACTTACAGAAAGATAACAGACACGACAGAAAGCATGGCAGCTGGAAACCATGTTTTTTCCCAACGAAGGATCTTGTCAGTCACCAGAATCACTTCACCCCATCCCTGCAACTGTTCTTCCAAGCCAGCTGTCTCTGCAGCCTGCAGCAAAATATTAAAAAGTATGTGCATTCCAAAAGCAGGACATTTTTAAATAATGACGTCTGCAAGATTTCCTCCTTGATGTTAAGAATAATCTATATTATTGATGTTTCTTTCTTGATGTTACAGAATAATCTATAACTGAAAACTTGTAATTTGAGAAAAAAAAATCAGAGAAAGGTTTTGAGCTTAGCTAAACATTGCGTACCTGACCTTACTGAATCACTGAAGCAGATTTGGTACCCTTAACAAAACATCCTGCTTGTTCCTCTTCCTATTACCATAGCTAGGTTAGCAAGTATCACAAAAAACCCACAGGGGAAGATCCAGAGTTCTGTCAGACAAACCAGTAAAATGAAACTCATGTTCTTTTTTTTCCTTTAAGATAGCTCTGGGCATCTATTAGTTCACCAAGCAAGAAGTACATCATGATCACATGTGCAGAAAAGGGATATGGTGGGTGTTGTATAATCACCAGCAAGACAGGTAAGTGAAGATCTACCAAATACTGCATTTTTTCAAAGTGATTCCTCCTCAAGGTTCTATCACCTTCAGTGATCTTGTATCCATGCAGGCTTTCACAAGCGTCAATCAAATGGCAATGAGATTCCTAGCTAATGGGCCTGGGAAGTGAAAGTGGTTATGTTGTGCAGCCCACATGCAAGTAGACAGCCAGTTTGATGTAATGGTAAATGTTCTGTGGGTTTTAGGCTTGCCTTGGGCATGTCTATGTCTATAATCGTCATTTCCAAGGAAAGCTAGTATCCTCCAAACGGTTGGAAGACACAACTCTCACAATCCTCAGCCTGCGACAGGAAATGCGGCCCTCCAGGCGGGCCCTCTTGGTATTATGTCAAGACCCGGGGAGAATAACTCCCATAAGAACCAGTTTAGTGTAGGGTGAAGGTGCTAGAAACCAGGAGATGGCGAGTTCTAGACCCATATTAGACATGGAAGCAGCTGGGCGACTTTGGGCCAGTCCTTCTCTTAACCCACCTGCAGAAGGTAATCATAGGGAAAAGAGGCAGCAGGAATATTAGGTATGCCTGCCTCCTTTTCGTAAGGAGGCAGGCATACCTAATAGAGATTGGGCAGCCATTTGTCTGGAATGGTACAGTGTCTCCTGCTTGAGCAGCGGGGCAGTCTAGAAGACCTCCAAGGTCCCTCCCAACTCAAACTTGCATTCTAGTGGAAAAATATGTCATCATTTAAGCCTTGACAGCCCTCTGAAATATTCCATGCCCTGTTTGACTTAAGGTAGAATGTAGAGCGAACAGCAAAACAGAGCACTGATATATGGCTATCCATTTGAGTTACAGATTAAAAAGGTGGGATAAAAACAGGATGACGTACATTGTGATATGTATCAATAAGTAGTAATAGTCTTCGACTTATAACCATTCATTTAATGACTCTTTGAAGTTACAATGGCAATGAAAAAAAGTAACTTATGATTGCTTCTCACACTTATGATTATTGCAGCATCCTTGTGGTTTCACGATCAAAGTTCAGAGGCTTGACAACTGGCATTTGTGACAGTTTCAGTGTCCCGGGGTCATGTGATCCCCTTTTGCAACCTTCTGACAAGCGAAGTCAGTGGGGAAGCCAGAATCACTTCACAACTCTGTAACTAACTTAACAACTGCAGTGATTCATTTAAGAGCTATGGCAAGAAAGTCGCAAAATGGGGCAAAACTCACTTAACAGCTGTTTAATTGAGGCATGGAAATTCTGGACTCAATTGTGGTACAGGAAAGTCGAGGGCTATCTGCATTTATGTTGGGGGGGGGGGAACGGACGGACGGACGACGA
>JANHFR010003063.1:100983-113443 GCA_032468015.1 Mimophis mahfalensis | reverse complement strand
CCTTGTACACCGCCCTGAGTCCTTCGGGAGAAGGGCGGTATATAAATCCAATAAATAATAATAATAATAATAATAATTTTTACATCCCTTCTTGCTATTCCTACTGTTGTCCAGGGAAAAATATTGACATTCCTCAAATTACTAGACATAAATGCAGTCTCCAAACACATGCAATTAAATTGTTTTTCAGAGCAGCTATATTTAAATTTTAACAATAATCCAGTTATACTGTCAACACGTGCAAACTTCATGATCCATTTCAGTTTCATTGTTGGATATGTCAACATCACTCCTGTACAGATGACTCTTTCTAGCAATCTCTTACTTCAATTTCATTTAGACATGTTTTGTTCCATTTTGATGAAAATTTTAAAAGATGAAAACAGGTGAACAGAGCTAAACAAAAGTACCCAGGCAAGTGAATGGATTTATTTTTAATCCATTTACTTGGCTAGATGTTCTTTGTTTAGCTCTGTTCACTTGTTTTAAAATTGCCATCAAAATAGCTTTGTATTTTTTCTGCCAATTCCTTGCTATTATTTGCTTCCTTGTCTCCCTCCCTCCCTCCTTCCCTCCCCCGCCCTCTCTCTCTCTCACACACACACACACACACACACTATTCATCCAAGGATCCTTGCTCATACTTTCCATTAGCATAACTCCACAAATACTTGGCATACTCTGTAACATAATTACTTTGACCTCGATCTAAGCAACTTCCGTATCTTCTTCTGTTACAGCTACTTTCCATTCATGCTATTGGGGAATTGTCAAATACTTTTTCATACAAGATTTGTACCTTTTCCTTCTGCAATCCTTAAGCATTTTTTCTAGTTTCCTTTTCTGCTTCTTCCTGTTTCTTCCATGTTCCCAAGATGCAGTGTTGACACTACCAAAAACGGAGCATCCTACATTTAGAATGTCTGATCGTCTTGTATCTAACTAGTTCTCTCAGCCCTTCACATAAATAATCTAATCAACCATCTTTGTAGATGCATATTCCATCTTTTTCTATACATATGGGTGAACAGACTTTAGCTTTAATTTTGAATTTGGAACAAATAAAGCTTTTTCAAAGTGGATATACACATACAATTATGTTTAAACCAACCTGCTATATTCAAAATGAAGAGGCTGTCATCTCTTTCATTCTTCTCTATATGGCCCAATGACTTTTTTTTTCTAATCTCTCAACTCAGTCCCACCTTCCATTCATGTCATACAGAATATTTTCCATCTAAATTGTATTTGTCTTAAATATTGCACGTATTTTCTCCATATCTAATTTTTCATTATTATTACTCCCCAGAAGGTCACATTCATCTTTTAGCAACCTATGAATTCATTTTTGCATACATAGCTCAAATAAATTTATAGTTCCTGCCATCACTTCTGCCCTTTCATTTTTAATTAAACCTACATTTTCAAGCTTGTATTCATCAGTTCTATTCCATCAATACCACTTGAGCTTGTGTTCATCAGTTCTATTCCAGCTCGTATTTATCAATTCTACTGATTTTGGTTAATTGGAGCTTTCACATACTATAATGCTTCTTAATAAAACACAGGAAAAGTTATCAGCCTTAGTTTGTAGTAACATTGTGTATAACATCTTGAACACAGAAAATAATTTGCTCCTAGCTTTGGGGCTGATTTCCAAAATTATTCTGCATTTCCCTTGAATTTTTTTTTTTTTTTAAATTGCTTTGTAAGGAAGTCATACAGAGCAGGTTTTAACTATTAAAAGATTTTATACAGAATTTTTGGAGAATTTTCAATGACATATACCATATTTACCATTTTTAATGAGGTGAAAACTCTTAAGAATGTTTTTTTTACCTTTTAGCTCAGTTTTGTTGCATAACTTGTTTTTAAGATGGAGAAAAATGTTTAATGCAAGCCAGTTATTAATGAAAACATCAGATACAAGTAAAAGCATGATTCATCCATCATATTTAACATTTTTGCTATTTCTGTTAAGTTGATTTTCCTCTTTTGTCAGTCTTGGAATCAATTCTGTCAGTTTTGTTTTAAGTGTTTAACTGAGTAAAATGTGGTAGATATAAATCATTACTGAGTAAAAAAAGTATGAGGGCTAATATGATGTATGTTGTAGATATATTACATGTTAATATCTACAGGGACTTGTATACTACCGATTAATCATGGATTATGAGTAGCTTGCTTTCAATGGCATAATAAAGTGCAGATTAAAATACTGTACTCTAGTTTTGATTGCACTGGCTTGTATCTAGAAAAAGTGAAATACAGGGAAAATAGGAACTATAAAAATAAGCAGAGTAGATTTAAGAGGGAAAAAGAGTTAGGTTTCTTTTGTTAAACTTTAAAATAGAAAAGCCATCTGTCCCAAAAATAGTAAGACAAGGAAATGAACTTTAGTAGAGTTTGGGAAGATATACTGTACATCTCTGACAAGTTGTGGCTACAAGATACAGATTTTGCAGAAGAAAGGAAACAAATTATTTATTTATATTTATTTATTAGATTTTTATCTCAATAGGTAACACAAGGCAGTGACCATACCTAATACCTTTTCCTCCTCCTATATCCCCACCAGCAACAAACCTGTGAGATAGGTTGGGCTGAGAGAGAGATACCGGCCTAAAGTCACCTAGCTGGGTTTTATCCCTAAGGCATATCTAGAACTCACAGTCTCCCAGTTTCCAGGCCAGCATATTAAGCACTAGGACAGACAAATGGACAAGGAAAAAGAAGAAAGAGTTTATCTTAAGAAGTCGGATGAAGAGCTAATAAAGAAAATATTTGAATGTGCGGAAGCGGACAAATTAACTAAGAAACTGAAAAATAAAGAGGATTGTACAGGTTGGATAGTAATTTGAACTGAAAGGTATACGTTTTATTATTCCTTTGTCTCTCCGTGGATAGAACTCAAGTATAATTTTTGATATTGATTATTGTTTTGTTCTTTTGTTGACGTTATTTTTCCCTTGTATATATCCCCTTTCCTTTTGTAACCCCTCCCCTTTTTTTGTTTGTGTGTGTTTTTATTTTTAATAATAACGCAAATAAAGATTATTTTTTTAAAAAAGTTGCCTGCCAAAATCTGAATGGCCTCTAGGTGACAGAAAAGAGGGGGGGAAACTCTTGAGGTTTTGCTGCTATTTAGGGATCATCCAGATTTTCCAGCCTAGATCTGACAGCCTAGGACTTCCCAGTCTATTGTACAGTCTTGGGACTCCTGGAGGTCTTCTGTTTTCAGATCACCAAAATCATCCTGACTTAAATCGGCTTTCATGCCTCCATGTCCTTGTCAGCTGACACATATATACATATCAGTTATCTTGTGCTCTAAGTCCTCTGCATTGTTGTTCCATGCCTTCAGTCCAATAGATTTTACTAAGGCCTGGGATGATATCCAGAAAAAAAGAAATCAGTCAATGTGGCAGAATTCCTGGACTTAGATTGTCACACTTTACTCCTCCTCCTCATCGTCATCATCATTGTCATCATCAGAAGGAACTTTGGAGTCTTCTAGTCCAACCCCCTACTCAAGCAGGAGACCCTATACCATTTCAGACAAATGGATGCCCAGTATCTTTTTAAAAACCTCCAGTGATGGAGCTTCCACAGCTTCTGAAAGGAAGCAGTTTCTCTGGTTTATTGTTCTCACTGCAGAAAACTTCTCCTTCATTGCTTCTCTTCTTGGTTACTTTCCATCCATTGCTTCTTGTATTGCCTTCTGGTGCTTTGGAAAATAGGTTGACCTCCTCTTCTCTGCGGCAGCCAATCAAATATTGGGATACTGCTACCACATTACTCCTAGTCCTTCTTTTCACTAGACTAGACATACCCAATTCCTGCAACCATTCTCCGTATTCCTACTCTGAATGTGAAAGCTAGAATTGTCACAGTTTCAAGGTTTTCCTCCGAAGGAAACTATCCCATCACATAGAAAATTAATGGGCCAGGAAAGTGTCTGGAATTCAGTGTTCCTCACTGATTTGTAGTATGAGTTGTTTGTCATTAAATATGAGGGAGAATTCAGTCATGGGGTTCTGCAGCTGCTACTGTCTGATGCAGGAAGATCCACAAAGTGCTACCATGTGTCATCACTTGCAGTCTGTGAGGACTCTCTGCAAAGTCTCTGACCCAATCACAAAGAAGGTTTGGTAAGAAAAGCACTGGAGGTTCTCACATGCTGGCATGCACAGAATCATTTCAACAACACTAGACAAAGAACGTAGGTGCTAAATTACTAACGTTTATTTTACAACCTTGGGGACTCTTGTGGGAGAAGGTATGTAGGTGTGACCATAAATGTTATTTTATAAAGGGCACAATTTATAGTTACTTATGTTCAGAGAGGTTACTTCCCAGCATGCTTAAAAAGCTATGAATGAATTACATTGAGTCCTGATCTGTCACAGAAGGGCTATAAAGTTTGAGGTCATTCATAATAAAACAAAGAATGTTCCTTCTAAATGTCAAAATTGTTGAAAAATTAGGGTGGGTAATTTCTGGCATGGTTTGCACCTAGCACATTCACAATCAACTCTATATTCACATCAGAGCAAGCATGCATGTCACTCAGTTGAGCTAGCAAAAATACAGATTATTTATTAAGCATCAACAGATATGTTAAAAAGTTAACCTGCAAAAATGGGATAAAAGGCAGGCAAAAGTAAAGAAATATGAATAGGCAAGATAAAAGAGGAAGAGAGTTTAGTAAGAATAATCTATGGCAGGAGTTTCAAACTCAAAGCCCACAAGCCAAATTCGGCCTGTGGGGTGCTTAGATATAGCCTGCTGGGCCGCCCTGGAAACAGCAAAGGACCGACCCACAGTGCCTCTGCCAGTGAAAATGAAGCTTGGGAGGGCCTTATAGGGTGGCCCTTTTCACTGGCAGAGGGCTGAAGGAGACAGCCAAAAATGGAACCCAGAGAGCCATGTGGGGGCTCCCGAGCTCTGTTTTCTCTGGCAGAATGCTAACAAAACAAAGTACTAGCAAAAGTGGATCCTCCAGCCCCGCCTGGGCCACCCCAGGTGCCCCCAATATGAATTATGTTGAGTTGGCCATGCCTACCATGGCCACACCCATCTGGGCATTCCCACCCAGCCCCCCAAGGTCAAACACAACCCTGATACAGCCCTCAATGAAATTGAGTTTGACACCCCTAATCTATCATATCAATATATCTATAAATCAGAGCCACTGAAATAGGTAATACAGTGGGTGATTACCATGGACACTCCCAAAGGAAATGCCCTTGGTTATTCCTTTTATGTATGTAATTAATTAATCAATCATTTTATATACATAACAGTAGCAGAATAGATATGGAAAGTGGATATCATATTATTCCTTTTCTATTCTGCACCATAAAAAATATAATTAAGGTGATGAGGATGATATGCCAACAATTATGTCAGCATTTTTTTTTAAAAAGGGGAAATGACTTTTTTCTTTCTTTCCCTTTACTGGTCTTTTTCTTTATATGTATTATGGTATATTCTTTTCATCTAATAAATGATTCTAAGTTAAATTACTATAAATGTATACAAAAACGCTAAGGAAGCTTAGAAAGCTGTATGGGACAGACTACAGTGTATTTATGATGAAATATGCAAACAAAGGTTTTTTTCCAATTGAATTTGTTGGATTAAAAGTCAGTTTGGTATCTTATTTGATATCTTTGATATCTTACCAGCCAGCCAACCAAAACTGCCAAAAGAGCTAATGCAGTTCTAGGTAACATTAACAGAGGGATACTTTCAGGATCATGTGAAGTGGTAGTACTGCTTTACTGTTTACTGCACTGGTGAGATTACACTTGGAATACTGTATCTGCTTTTGGTCACCATGATACAAAAAGTATAGAAAGGCTGCATGCAGAGAACAGCAACAATGATGATTAGGGGACTGGAGGCTAAACCATAAGATGAATGACTGAAGGAATTACGTATGTCTACTTCAACGAAAAGAAGGATGGGGTGGTGTGAAAACAGTTTTCCAGTACCTGAGGGGCTATCACAGAGAAGAAGAGGTTGATCCAAAGCACCTGAGGGCAGGATAAGAAGTAATGGGTAGAAGATGTTCAAGGAGAGATTCAACCTAGAACTAGAGAAATTTTCTGACAATGGGAACAATTAATCAGTGGTAGACTTACCTCTGGAAGATGTGGGTGCTCCTTCACTGGAGGTTTTCAAGGAGAGACTGGGCATATGACCAGAATGGTTTAGGGTCTCCTACTTGAGTAAGGAACTGGACTAGAAGACCTCCAAGGTCCCTTCCAAATCTATTATTCTGTGTTCTATATTTATATTTTTAACATGCTCATGTGCAACAATATTTCAGCAGCTGTCTTCGCAAAGCTCTGGCTCTTCAATGTGATCTTGTAGTACATTTCAGAGAGATGTGGTTGTCACTAGAGCAGAGTAATGGCTGGAGCAGTTGGCTTCTCCCAAGGAGCTTGGCATGGGATCCAAGAGATGCCCACTTTGATTTTATTTTCAGTGTTGCAAATGATGGTAAAAGGAGCCAGAGACAGGACTTATTGCCCAGACCCTCCTAAAGTTCACTCTTTTTGGACCACATGTTAGCTTAAGGGTCTCACACAGAAGAAGCCCCACACATGCTCTTCAAGGCACCCATCACTCTCACACTGGGAGATGTTGCAGACAGCTAAAGGCTCTGACTGCTCGACTGTCTCACCAGAGATTTTTTTTGGCTTTTGGGAATATAAAGTCCAGTAAAAAGGTTACCCCCCCTTTTTTTTTTTCCAAGTTCTTTCATAGATGACAAAAGCCTATCTTTCACACTGATGCAGAAATGTTTTACAGGACAAAGACCTTCTGATTTTTAACAATTCTAGACCAACTCTTTTTGCCTTTTAGTACTGTCCAAAAGAAGAAGGGGGTGACAGAGACTGAGGTGACTGGATGGAGTCACTGAAGCAGTCGGTGTGAGCTTAGATGGACTCTGGGGGATGGTGGAGGACAGGAAGGCCTGGAGGAACATTGTCCATGGGATCATGATGGGTCGGACACAACTTCGCAATTAACAACAACAGACCAACTCTGTAACTACCAAACCACCACTTTACTGCATTAAGTCCACCAATGAACTCTTGAAAGCCTGATACATTCACATGGGTCAACTGTTCAATTTCTATTGTCTAAACAGATGGAGATTGTTTTTTGAAGTCTCTCATGTCTTCTTAAAGTCATGCCTTATGCACTCAGAGATTCTGGCATGCTAAGGGCTCCCTTACAGGGCAGAGAGACCTGCCTGGGACATATTGCAGCATTCTACATGCTGGAATGCAAGTCAAAGTTCTTGGCACAGGAGTCATATTCATTCTGGTCTCCAACCAAATTTTTCCAAGGGTTATGGTGATATGATGGGGGATCATGCCCTTTTAGTCCACTCTTTCCTAATTTGGTTGTTGTGCCTTGAATTCTTAGGAGTGATATTCACAAAAGATCTAGGCACCAAGTTAAGGAAGCCTTCCTGCAGTTGTTTCTCAAAGAAGAGTCAGCATTCAGGTGATACTTTCCAAAGCTGCTGGTAAGAGCAGAAATGCACCTAATGGCTAATTGTCACCTCTGAGAAATTTCTCACCATCTATTGCGATGCAATGCTGAAGTTAGTTTCCACTTTCTTATGCATCTGAACAGCCTCACATAGTACTACTAATTGTCACCTGTCTGTGGATTATTTTGCTTTGTGAAAAAATGAACTTTTCTTAAAATTAGAAATGCAATCTGCCTTCTGGAGTAAGGGGGGTCATGTGATATGGCTAGTTAATGACTGGTTTAATTTTGAAATTTTGTATAAATAAAAAACTGGGAAATAGCCAATATTGCTTTCATAATTGTGTCTTTCTAGAGGCAGAGCTCACATTGGCATGAACTTGATAAAATATTTTCTGTTTACTATTCATGGATAGTAAAGAACCTTAGGCATGCTGTTTAAATTAGAAATAAATGAGTCACTCCCTAACACAAACCTCAATGCCAACTACTATTAAATGGATTTTGAAACAGACCTGGAGAAAGGTAGACTCCATATTAGGGATCCAGAGATAGAATGGAGTGAACATGCTTAAGATAAAGCTAAGCTGTGGTTGCACTTGTGACCTACTGACCAAATTAAGCTAAAATTTACTACAACCACAGAATAAATCATGTGGCATAGGTACAACTGATGCTAGTAAATTTGTATCTCTGTCTGCTTCTCTTACAATATCTGTTGCCTATTGGGTGATGACTCTAGCTTAAGGCTGTCAAACTCAAGGACCGGGGGCCGGATCCAGCCTGTGGGGTACTTAGATCTGGCCTGTGGGGCTGCCCTGGAAACAGCAAAGGACCGGGCTACAGTGCCTCTGCCAGCAAAAACAGAGCTTGGGAATGCCACGTGTAGCTCTCCCGGGCTCTCATTTCAGCCACACTGACCTCCTGCCACCCTCTGCCAGTGAATACAAAGCTTGGAGGGGGAGGCTGGGCTCCATTTTCACTGGCAAAGGGCAGCAGAAGGCTGTCATGACTGAAAACAGAACTCAGAGCAATCAGGCCACCACAGACACCCCTGACATGAGTGACATCAAGCTGACCACACTAGTGGTGGGATTCAAATAATCCCACCACTGGTTCACTAAAAATGAGTGTGGGGGCATGCTCTCCAGAGCAGCGTGGAAGCTGTTTCTCTGGGCTCCGCAGCCTCCGCAGAGCCCAGAGAAACACCCTCCACTGCTCTGGAGACCAGAAATAGATGGGAACAGCATGTTCCTTCTGCTTTAAAAGCCAGAGCTCAGCTGATTCGTACGGCTACTAGTTCTGCCATGTGAATCAGCTGAGCTTAAAAAAAGGAAAGGGCGGGAGCAGGTAGGCGGGACCAGCCAGGGGTGGTTTTTTCCAGTTCGGTGAACCACCCCATATTATCGTCATTGGTTCGGCTGAACTGGGCCGAATTTGTAGGACATCATCACTGGACCACACCCATCCCATCCCCCAAGGTCAAACACAACCTTGATACAGCCTCAATGAAATCAAGTCTGCTCTAGTGTATAGAAGAAAGTGGATTAAAATGTAAAAGGAATAAATAATGAAAAGCATGAATTAACTAATAAAATGAGAGACTAAATTGGTAGGTTGCGTGCCGGCAAAACTATGAGAAAGGGGGAAAACGAAGGCCTCTAGACAAGAAGAATTCATTACTTTATGTGCAGCCTGTTCCATTGGTTTGAAAGCTTGTGCAGACAGAAAGTTCTTTTGATGTCCAGCCTGAACTGCTTTCCTGGACCTGGACTCAGCATAAGCGTAATAAAGAATAAGACTGCTACTGTGTGAAAACTTTTCAGACATTTGAAGGTTGCTGTCATATCTCCCTTCAATCATCTTTTTTGCAGGCTAAATGTATCCAGGAATTAACCATTCCTCACAGACTTTGGTTTCCTGGCAGCCATCCTCTGAACGTGCTTCAATCTGTCACTATTCTTTTCCAACTTAGTCATCGTATTCCAAATGGGCTCAATACCAGGAGAAAGTGGAACAATAATGTCTTGTAATCTGGATGCTACAACCCTGTTAATAAATCCCAAAATGTCATTTGTGATGTTAGGAGTTTCTTTACAGTGATGGCTCATATTTAACTTGGGTTCAGCAAGGACATTCAACCCTTCCATGTGTTCTATTGAGCCACAGTGGTGCAGTAGTTACAGTGCAGTACTGCTGGCTACTACTGCTGGCTGCTGGCTGCCTGCAATTTGGCAGTTCAAATCTCACTAGGTTCAAGGTTGACTTGTCCTTCCATCCTTCTGAGCTGGGTAAAATGAAGACCCAGATTGTTGGGGGCAACAGGCTGACTCTGTAAACCACTTAGAGAGGGCTGTAAAAAGCACATAAGTCTAAATGCTATTGCTATTGCCATCCTATATTTGTGCCTTGTGTTTTTTTCTACCCAGATGCAAAGTCGTACAACAAAATTTCACATTGTTATATTCCATCCTATTCATCTAAAGCATCTAGATTCCATCCTCCCAGTTTTGTACCCTCTGCAAACTCTAAAGCATCTCTTTTGACTTTATCCAAATAATTGATAATAATGTTGAACAGCCCAGGGCTTATGGCACTCTACATGATACTTCCCTTCAAGCTGAAGAGGAGCCATTAATGAGCACTCTTTGGGTACAGTCATTCAGCCAACTATGAGCTCATCTAACAGTAGTTTTATTTAGCTCACACTTACTATTTTATGAGGGAGAATTATTCTAAGGCTCCCAGTCAAATGCTTTACTCAGGTCCAGATAGTCTATGACATCCAAAGGAAATAAACATAGTATGGCACAACTGGTTTGTGGTAAACGAGGACTAGCTTCTGTTAATAATAGCATGCTGCTTTATAATCTGCTTGGAGATCTTACCCAGTATTTATATATCTAGTACAAGCAGGTGCAGTTTCCTGGGTCATCCTCATTCTCTTTTTTGAATATGGGGATAACATTTTTAAATAGATTGTTTTCTTTTTTTTCTTTTCTGCACTTTCTGTTCTTTTTTTCTATCTTTTCTTCTTTGTTTTGATTTTAGTTTGTATTATATTTTACCGATGTAAAAATCTTTAATAAAAATATTGCAAAAAATAATTTTGTTTGGATTTGGTCATTGAAAGTCTTGTTTACATTGATAAATCTTGAAAGCATCCTTTACTTGTGTAATTTTTCATGTCATGCCAATTGAAGAATGATCAGCATTATCCTGTGTTAATCAGTGATATTTTAAACCAGGGGTCTCCAACCTTGGCAACTTTAAGACTTGTAGACTTCAACTCCCAGAATTCTTCAGCTAGCTTTGCTTGGCTGGTTGAGGAACTCTGGGAGTTGAAGTCCACAAGGTTGGAGACCCCTGGTTTAAACAACATAGAAATTTTACTGAAGCAAAATAAATACTACCGGTAGTCCGCAACTTACAACAGTTCATTTAGTGACTGTTCAAAGTGACAATGGCACTGAAAAATGTGATTTGTGACCCTTTTTTGCAGTTACATTTGCAGCATCCCTATGCTTATAGGATCAAAATTCAGATGCTTGGCAACTAGTTTATACATATGACCATTGCAGCATCCCAGGGTCATGAGATTACTTTTTGCAAACTTCTGACAAGCAAAGTCAATAGGGAAGACAGAGTCCCTTAACAACCAGGATACTAACTTATCAACTGCAGTGGTTCACTTAACAATTGTGGCAAGAAATATTATAAAACAGAACAAAACTCATTTAACAAATTCTCACTTAAAAACATAAATTTTGGGCTTAATTGTGGTCATAAGTTGAGGACCACTTGTATTTTCTATCGAGCTGACTAAGGAGTTCACTTCTTCTTGTTGTTATGAGCTGTGTCTTTCATGCAGAATCGTTGCTTTTTCATTGCCTCCCATCACCCAATAAACAGAAGGAACAGAGCGCTTCCCTCCCTGCCAGAGCTTTTACATCTGGTTTTCATACAGCTTAGCCACCCATGGTGTCTTCAGCCAACCCCGTGGCTAACCAGGCTACCAGTTTATTATATTTATTACATTTTTCTGACTGCCTTTTAAAGAAGATGAAAGCCCTTAAAGCTACATGTGTATTTGGAATTGGTTTAATGATTTTTTTTTTAACATGGAAGAAGTAGGGACAGAAGGTGGGAGTCCAGCTAAGAAATGCATTGTTTGGAGGAAGTACATCTCCCTGTTTAGTGGTGTGATTCAACCGGTCTAACAATTGGTTCAGTGAGCACATGTGCCTTCCATTTGCGAACAGCAATAAAACCCACCTATTACTGCAGGTCTGGTGAGTCAAAATAGCTGACAGGTGGCAATTGCACTCCATGCCAATCAATTGGGCTTTGGAATAGGGGAATAAAGCACAGAATAGCAGAGTGGGTAGGTGGGCCAAACTCGTTACAGGAAGAACCGGTTTACCCAAAGTGGGCTGAATGGAACTACCAGTTCGCCTGAACCAGGCCAAACCGGTAGAATCACACCCTTGTCCCTGTTGAAGATCAGTTTGGTTATTATTTTAATAAAAGGCCCCAAATAACAAATCCAGTTTATTAATGACTAATAACACCTCTATCTAGCCCAAGTTTAATTTCAGCTTGTTTTTCTTTATTCAGCCTATCAAATTTAAGCATTGTACAAAGATGCGAATTCCTCTTGGAGTTTGAAGGCGAAGTACAGTAGAACAGTTACCTGACTCCAAAAATGTGTTATGACCAATTTGAGAGGTTTTAGGAACAGCATCAAAAGAAAATGGAAACCCATGGAACACCAAAGGTCAATCCCCTGGATAGTGGAAAGTGGTACATTAGCATCACCTTCTGGATCTGCCTCAAAGAAAGGCCTGAAACAATTGTAGAACAATTCCTCTAGAACAGTGGTTCTCAACCTTCCTAATGCCACGACCCTTTAATACAGTTCCTCATGTTGTGGTGACCCCCAACC